>BRDA01004703.1:0-30596 GCA_036984385.1 Crenuchus spilurus
ATATTAGATGTTGGCACCTCCACATCATTGCATTCAGTTTTTATTCACAATTTGTTTAGTGTCCCAACTTTTTTGGAATCCGGTTTGTAGTAATTTACAGTAAAGCTGAATAATATAGCAGTAGAGATGGAGTTTCCACTATATTTTTGTTAATTTTTGTAAAGGAACTCTTCCAAGCAGAAAATGTGTTTATGACTTTTAACATAATATCACATGCTTGCAATTTACTGCTGAACAGAGAAATGTAGAACATTAAAATTTTTTAGTCTCAAAAATAGTTCAAAAATAGTTTTCAGGTTATTTTATTTTAACCCAATTTTCCCCCCACTGTAATGGTAGCTCATTGGGTAACCACACATCCGTTAGGACTCTCCCAATCACTTACTATGTCCCTGACTCTAGGAGGGTGAAGACTAGCAAACATTTTCCAGCTACTACGTACACATCGTCATCGAGGACAGTGCAGGATCCCCAGCTCTGATGGATCAGCTGACAAACACCTGAGCCAGCGGACATTGCATGTTAGTAGTGATGGGGAGAGTGCCATGGCAATGGTTGATGGCAAGCAGCATGACCTGGATTCGAACTCGCAATCCTCTTATCATAGTGTCAGCATCTTAGTCACTAGTTTTAGTTGAACCGAGGATACGTCACGGTGTACGTCATCAACAAAGCGGGATTATAAACAAAGATGGCGGAGCGCATCGACTACTTGCGAGCATTTGTCCTCTTGGTACATATGTTTGTTTCACTTCACAAGTCAAATCTTGTCTTCCCTCGTCCAGCTCCACTGCGCGATAGCTCCTTTTGAGAATCTCTGTAGTCCTTTTTTAGCTTCTTTAGCTTATCTATCACTTGCTCTCTTGAAAGAACAAAACCTGCCTGAGCTAAATCCTCCACCAGCTCGCTGTAGAGTTTTTCCTTTTTAATACTCCCCTCAAGTTTCTCCTGAAACTCCGGAGAACACCAAATAAATAAAAACTGAGTTTCTTCAATGGACCGCTGTACGCTATGAGTTTCTATCTTCTTGCATTGAGTGCGCAGGCGCGTTTGGTTTGCACTGAAAAACCAAGTATTTTTTGGTTCCCGCTGCGAACGAACGTTCCTGGTTCGGGGTGGTATTTTTGTTGGTGGAAATGCGCCGAACGGTTCAAAATTAGGTTCGTGAACCAGAACGGTGCTGGTTCCGTGTTGGAAAAGTGCCAGTCTTACATAGAGGGTTCCCATGTTTTTAACCATGATGGAGTTTGGTATTTCAGTATTGTTATTCAGGACAGATATTGAGTTACTACCATTATTACAGGCTGTTATGTGTTGCAGGTGTGATGTACTTGCTAAACAGTTTAACATTATTGTACTTTATATCTTCATGTTGATGATGTTGTACAGTACATGATTGAAAACTCAGACTACTGTGTTACATCTTTAATTACAGTAGACAGCTGATAAGTGTACAGCAAAACAGCTGGCTTTTAATCAAAATGCAGCATAGATTATGGTAAACATCTGGAAACCCAACTGCCAGTACTTTACCATAATTGTTTATAGTGTCACCTCAAACTGTTGCAAAGAACCCTTAAATAGACACGTGTAAGTGGATTCTACCCTAGTTATATTTGTAAAAATAATAATTTTTTGGTGTATTTATGTTATTAATATATCATATAGTCTCAAAAACATCAGCAATGACACAAATAATATTAAAACCACCTGCTTCTATCTACACTCATTGTCCATTTGATCAGCTCCACTGACCACACAGGTGCACTTTGTATTTTTACAATTACAAACTGTTTCTCTGTATACTTTGTTAGACTCCTTTCACCCTGTTCTGCAATGTTCTGGACCACCACAGGGCAGGTATTATTTGAGCATTCTCAGCACTGCAGTGACAGTGATGTGGTTGTGACAGTGTGTGTTGAGCTGAAACGAGTGGATCAGACGCAGCAGAGCTGCTGATGTTTTTAAACACCTCACTGAGTGAAAATAGTGAAAACTATCCAGCCAACAGCATCATGTGGGCAGAGTCCTGTGACCACCAGTCAAGCACTAGAAGATGACCGAAACAAACTGTTCAGCAACCGAAGAGCTACTGTCTTTGACTTTAAATCTACAAGGTGGACCAACATGGTAGGTGTATCTAATAGTGAGGACAGTAATTTAACAGCGTTTTAAATCTCCAGCAGCTTTACTGAGTCTGATCCACTTGTACCAGTGCATTAACACTCCACCACCACATCAGTGTCAATGCAATGCAAAGAACAATCCACCACCCAAATAATACCTGCTCTGTGGTGGTCCTGTGTCCTTGTCACTCAATGTGTACAGAGAAACAGATGGACTACAGTCTGTAATTATTGAATTAAAAAGTGCACTTATATGGTCAGTGGAGCTGATAACATGGACACTGAGTATAGATACAAGGAGGTGGTGCTGATGCTATGGCTAATTGTTATAGATTGCTTAACAGCTCACATACAGTGATGCATGCAGTTGGGAAGATGCTAGTTGGTGGGGTATAAGCATTCATTACTTGTTAACATTAGCTTCATTTCTCAGGCACTTGACTGATCATCTACATTTGTGTAAAGAGCATTTTTTTCAGTAGAACCAATCCATTAACTCGCTCTCTCTCCTCCATTCTACAAGTGTGTGCATGCAATTCTCTCGTGGTTGTTTTTGCGCTTAGAGTTGAGTGAAGAATGCTGTAATTTTCTAAGTATAGCTCTGGCACAGGCAACTGATTCCTCAGTCTGCCAGCATAGCCTCGGATTGTTTTACGATGGGAAGTTAATATAAGGACACTAGGCGGGAGTCTCCGCCCATGTTCCTGCAGTCATGTGATCATATCTGTAGTCCCGATCAGTGTCCATGTGACCAACATGTTGCTGTCATGCTGCCATTGTGTTTATCTTAACACAATATTTAATCAAAGAGTCAGGGATGTTGTATTTTGTTCTACACTTCAGTAAATAGTACACCATACTATTTGGCACTCGGAAACACTAGTTGGGCCAAAATGACCAAAATAGCAAGGGCATGACAGTATTTGTCATGACAGGCAGTGTTGCCAACTCTGCTTATTATAAGCGACTTTGGGCTTGTTTTTTATTGTGAAGTCGCTTGCAAATCTCCTGAGTTGCGGGTTACGTTTTTTTTTTGGGCTTGTTTTTGAATGTGATGTTGCTTATTTGGGCTTGGTTTTCTTTCCAAGTGAATCTTTTATCTTCCAGCTCCCAGCCTGCCCCACAGTGCTGTAGACCATCTTGGAGAACTCATTGGATCCACTTTGACGGACAATGAGATCAAAATACACCAAACAAAATGTACTTCATTAATAAGTCATGCATTTACTTATGCAAAATTAACTTTAATTTTGATCAGAGCTTAAAGGATTTTAAGTTATTCAAAGAATTCAAAGAAAAAGTTTTTCAAATTATTTATTAAATAATGTGTCATTCAAAAAATATTAATAAATTAATTAAAGTGTTTAGCATAATTTTGGTGTTGTTTATGTATAATGTCATAATAAATGTTTAGCTTTATACTGTTTAAAAGCAGCCTCTGTTTTACAGAATGTTGTGGGTTGCCAGTTGGGCTTATTTTGAGCTTGTTTTCATAGAGCTGGTTGCTTGTTTATATCGTGAGATCTGGCAACACTGATGACAGGGCATGATGGTGATTTGTCAATGTGGGTTGCAAAAAGGATTTTGCAGAAGGCATAACTATCGTACAACTCTTTGATTCTGTTTTTTTCTACTTTCCAATAAATACTACACAGGGTTATGGATGCACAGAATTACAGGTTGGACAAAAATGACAGGAATGTAAGGGTATAACACTATAGTTTGTGGTATTTGAGATACACAGGATGCTCTTCCAATGTTTTGGACTTGTATTTGAATTGTATTCAGACTTTTCTTGGGCTCAGTCATTGATCTTGCCAGAATTAATTAGGTATAGAGACCAGCTACATATACAAATATACAAATTTATATAGATTTTTTTTCTTTTAATGGCTTGAATTAGCCCATCAGACTGTGAAAGAGGCAATGGTTGACTTCTTTAAATCAGGCATTGGTTGGATTCAGAGCAGCCACTGAAAAAAAAGTGAGAATTGATTATCAGAAAATGTAATCTCATTACCAATCTGATTTATTACATAAACATTTAATTAAATGTACATTAAATATGACATGAATTTAATATGTGATTACATTGTAAAACAATACATTTGTACTAGCATCAATTAAAAATTGCTTAGGGCTCAGTGTCTTGTCTCAGTCTCGCTCTCATTTGCACTCGGCCTTGATTTGGTCTTGGTCCACTTCACACTTGGTCTTGATTTGATCTCAGCCAGGGTTTGAAATGTGACAGGGGTTATGATAAATGTCAGTCTGGGGGTGCCCCAGGCGAATGTGTGAACCCAGAGGGTGGTGTTAGCACTTCAGTGCCAGTCCAAAGGTAGCAGAGTGGGGGTGCTTAGGATGGTGGGGAGCTGGTGCTCTACTTAAATGATGCCCCTTTTTTACATTGACACCCCCACCCTGATTTCAATCCCTGACCTCAAATAACCATAGAGCCATACATTTATTTTTTTGTGATAATGCTAATGTGGAAAAACTAGCATTGTTGTTGTTCAGCCATCTTTATTGATAATTAAGGATTATGAAATTGGATATTTAGACTTGAATTGAAGCCGCTAGGCTAATGTATCTAGCAAGTAAAGCAAATTTAAAATGGTTGTTTACACTTTATGACACTTTTATTTAAAAAATAATCAAAGGTACTGACAAAATGTGGAATTCAAGATGGCTGCTACTGTGGTTTCTATCATACTTTTATGCATTTTTAAAAGGTAGCACTATGTCAAATATTGACCTCAACTGCCTAAGAAGGTTTAGCACCTTGATGTGGTTTAAGGCAAATATGTGATGCAGATTAAACAAAGCTAAACATACTAAATTAATCCATTTATTAAAATACGGTTCCCCACTGGTAGTTGCTACAACATGTAATTTTCCTAATTTAACTCATAGTTTGATGCTAAAATACAAATCCTGCTTCTAGCATAGCTCCTCAAATCTTAGCTGACCTGTGCTAGTTCCGAGTTAACTGCATAGTTAGCTTGCTAGCCCTTTAGCAAAGCAGCTAACCCCCAACTGTACCATGGGCACTGCAACAGATGGTGGTCAGCTGCTCTGGATATGTGTGTTCACTGTCCCCTTGTGTGTGTGTGTGTGTGTGTGTGTGTGTGTGTGTGTGTGTGTGTGTGTGTGTGTGTGTGTGTTCAGGAATTTCCCTACAGGATCAATAAAAAGTCCTTCTTCTAAGGGAAATGAATGATGTCATAATACTTGTTAGCTAGCATATGCAACTAGCCCCTGAAATGAAGTTCTGGTTATGCTCCTAGTGTGTGTATGTGTGTGTGTGTTGGTGTGTGTGTTTCTGTGTGAGTGGGAGAGACATGCAGGAATGAGACTGAGTGCATTAGGTCAGTGTGTGTCCTCGGTTTGATTAGTTGTGGTGACCTTTCATCTCTGTAGATTGGCTGCAGCCCAATCTAAGCCAGCGAACACAGTGTACTCTACATTTATAGGTATTACAACACTGGGCCCATCTCACGTCTGGAATGTGAATACAGGCAGCTAATTGAGACCTTAATTCTGAGTAGGATCCCACCTGTCAGCAGTACAGAGGTCAAAGTCAACACAATAATCATTTCAGTTCATTAAAAACCTTCTATGGGAATCCTCTGTCTCGTTCAAAGTCCACCCTTACTTTGATCTATCCTATAGAAGTTCCAGTTAAATGCAGCTCACAGGTTTGCAAACTGGGGGATCATTCTGGGTAAATCCCATTTAGAGTTTCCAAACACAGGTGAGCAGTTCATGCATGTGAGGAGAAAGATGAGCTCAGCCCACCTGGGATTGTGTAGCATTTGCTGAGGCATGTTGGCAGAGATAGAAGTTCTTTCACGTATAGGTGTCACGTGTGAATCTGAAATGTTCTGAATGCTTAAATTCATGGACAGCCAGAAGTGATCAGGCCAGAAGTTCATTCACAGGCATAACTTTTAATACAATTGGGGGGGGGGGGGTGAAGAATGTACTCAATAAGATAAGGACATTGCAAATGTTGCAATTCAACATTTACATTTTATTACTTAGTTTTACTTTTAAAAATATACAAAACTGTGGCCCAAATTTAGATTTTAAGATGACTTCTGCTCTTTAAATCTACACAGTAAATATCCCAGTGTTAAATCAACACTATTAGAGTAACACTCTTGGTGTTCATTTAACTCTAATAGTGTTGATTTAACACTGGCATATTTATTGTGTATGTTAGATACTTTTATGCATTTTTATAGATAACACTATATAGTATCCTCAACCATATATGAGCACACATCCTCAATAACAGCTAATTTGATGTAAAATGTGCACATAGATAGATCCCAAAGAATTATGGAAACGTGAACTAACAGTAATAGACACATTATGCTGAAAATAATAGCCATAATATTCTACTATAACATATATTACACTTTACCTCATGTGCTTTACAATGACCAGCCATAACATTAATGCCACCTCCTTATGTCTACATCATTGTCCATTGTATCAGCTCCACTGACTGTATAGATGCACTTTGTAGTTCTACAATTACAGACTGTAGTCCATCTGTTTCTCTTTCACCCTGTTCTTCAATGATCAGGACCCCCACAGAGCAGGTATTATTTGCGAGGTGGATTCTCAGCACTGCAGTGACACTGATGTGGTGGTGGCGTGTTAGTGTGTGTTGTACTGGTATGATCTAACACAGCAAAGCTAACTTTGTTAAATACAGCTACCTTGTTTTTCCACTTGGTAGAGGAAGAGATGGAAGCTCATCTGCTGCTGCACAGTTTGTGATGATCATCCTCTGGTCCTCCACACGTTGGCTGGATATTTTTGTTTGGTGAACAAAAAGGAGGCTAACAGATGGACTGTCTGTAATTGGAGAACTACAATGTGCACCTGTATGGAGTTGATAACATGGGTAGATACTAGGAGGTGGTTTTAATGTTAGGGATGATCAGCATATACTACTTTGATGCTAATAATAACAATATTAAATAAATATCATAGTACAATAATGTTAAGGCAAAGTGAATGCTGTCCTCTCCTGTGGTCAGGAAATACTGAGGTGCATTTGAGATGTGTTCTGCCTATCGCTCCGGTTGCTGTGCCAACTGGAGCAGAGTATCCAGGACTTTTGCTGGGTGTAGATTTACCTGATCTCTCTCACACCACCATATACTATCAAATAGAAAGCTACCAGTCTGCCATGCTCCATCTGTACTGTATGTAGGACAGAATGACCTGATAACAAAAATTATTTTTAAAAGGATATAAACTAAATTTACTAGCCTCTGCCCTCTCTGCAAATAAGAAAACTGCATGTTATGGGTGTAAATAACTACAGAAGCTATTAAAGGCTATGGATTTGCTTTTTTTTTACCATTTTACCATGTTGAGTTCATTTTTCCCTGTTTTATTTAGATATCAAATTATTTTTTTCATTGTAATGAAATAATAAACATTGTAAGGCGGCACATTGACTTGGTGATTAGCACATTTGGCTCTCCACGATGAGGTCTTGGATTTAAGTCCCCATCTGGGTGGAGTTTCCATGTTTTCCCTGTGTCTGCATGGGTTTCCTCCACACTCCAAAAACATGGAGGTCAGGTGAATTGGGTATTCTGAATTATCCTGGTGTGTGTGCCCAGCAATGGATTGGCGCCCTGTCCTGGGTTTGGCTAAGATGCCCTGTCCTGCATCTGGTGAAGGGGTAGGGGACTCACTGTGACCTTGTTCAGGATTAAGCAGAAGATAATGGATGGACAGAACAAACATTGCCTTCCTGATATAATGACACAAAACAGAACATAATCAAGAGTTTTACACAACATTCATAGCGAGGAGTACATTGACCTACAGCTTCAGTTTTTCTTTGATCAAGGCCTGACACAAGCCTTGTGACTGTGGTTTAACTAACCACTTTTCTCCAGAACATAGCGGATCAGCCACTAGCCAGATACTACAGACAGTACTAAGAGTCACAGCATGAAGTATGAAGTGAAATAAAATTCACTGCTTAATAAAACAGTCATTTCTAATAATTAGTCCAATGGATATGTGTTTATCATACATTATGCAGTGATTGTACTGTACAGTTTTAAACAAATTACATCCAAAATCCCCATAGTTTTTTACTGAGGGAAATTAAACACAATTTAACTCTTTTAAGCCGCAGTCACACTAACGTATATTTTCTCATGCTAGACACAAACAGTTTCAGCTTGTGTCAGGCCTTGATTAAAGAAAAATGGATCCCGCTGGCCAATGTACTCTTGTCTCTGACATCACTATGAATGATGTAATAAGACTGATAATATTTTGTTCTGTGTTATTATATCAGAAAAACAATGCTTGATATGTCATTATAATGAAGTAAAGAATTTGATAAAACAAGTTTAAAAAATCAATCTAATCTTAAATAATAAAATATATAAATACATTTTGGGGGGACCAGGAGAGACTAGTATGGTATTGTGGTGTACAATTTTTAAATTGGCATATATATATATATATATATATATATATATATATATTACACACATGGCAACTGTAACCCTCCTGACATTAGCCTTGTCCCTGGTCACATCCCTGTTCACAAGCTCCTTGTTTGTTTAGATTTGCCATGTGCCAAGTGTCTTTTGTTTATGTTCACATCACGTCTCCATGTCCCCACCCTCATCATGTTCTCCTGTCTTGTTAATGGTAAGCACCTGAGTCTTGTCTGCTCACAGCCCTATCCCTTCATCATGTTCTAATCAAATTGCTAATTAGCTCCCTCGTGTTTCACAGTCATTGTGAGTAATTGTTTGTCACCCATGTCTTCATAGTCAACGTAATGTCAACGTCGTATTTTTGCTATTGTCTTTTGTCTTTTTCATAGTCAAGCCACAACCTCAACCTTTGAATTTTTGAGTTCAGTAATAAAACAGTGTCTGTTGTTTAGAACCCACGCTGCATCCCGTCTCCTCCACAGCCACAGAAAGTGACAGCAACTAATTACACCATAAATTTACAGTTAAAAATCTGTAAAAAAAAAAAAAAAAGTATTTTTAAACTTTTTTTGTTGGACAAATGACTTCTGATATACTGAAATAATTTTAGTGCTTTAAGTAGTCTATTAATACTGAATCAATATAAAGCATTTAAATGAACAGGCCTCTGGCCACCAGTTGCATTTCATAGCTACCACATTACTGAATAAATGTGCTCTAATAACATAACCATCAGACGCTGTTATTATAACTCATCTGTCTTTGTTTTAGCTCCCCGCAGTATGCAACTAAAGTCAAATTCGTTTTTTCATTGAGCTTATATAAAGATTTGGCCAGCTGCTGCAATCACCCTACTAGAAAGGAATGCAGTGTTTTTTTTTCTTCTTCTTTTTTTCTGACATACACAATTATATGTTCATCCGCAGTTCAATTACTGTACATTTAGCTTACAAAGAAATGCTCGCTATTTCCGGATAAATGACTGGAATATTTATTTTGTTTTTTCATTCATCAGTTGGTCAAAACTAAGTAAAAAAACAGTGTTATACAACACAGCTATTAAATTATACTGCATCAGATTTCTTACAGTCTTACTCACTGGGCCTCTCTTTTCTCTCTCTGTCTCTCTCTGTCTCATTCTCTCTCTCTCTTTCCTTTTTTTGTGCTTTACCCAACATTCCAGCCCAAATGCTTTACACCTTGACCTTTCCATACTGTTTGTATCCCTGAGCGTTTGTGCATGAGTGCTCTTGTTTTTTATTTATTAAAACATTTCTAATTAGGAATAGAAAAGTCTATTTAAAAGATGTATGTAATATATAACACAAGAGCAGCTCCCTAACCACCAAGCTAATTAATAACAGTAAATTGTGTCTACATTTATACATATAATACATACATATACATATATACAAACATATGTTTGTGTGTGTGTGTGTGTGAGCATATACATATACAGTATAATTCAAATGGATCCTATTTTTATTACATTATTTTATATAATTTTACATATAAGTATTTACATATACAATACTTACAGCCCATATAAAATGACATAATAATTGGTATATATGTAAATATTTACAGAAATAATGGGACATATTATTATTATTATTATTATTATTATTATTATTTTTATTATTATTATTATTATTATTATTATTTTTATTATTATTATTATTATTATTATTATTATTATTATTATTATTATTATTAGGTATGTATATAGGTTTATGTATGTGCTTATGTATTAAATGGGGTATATTAATACTTTGAGAGGTGATACTCGCATGTGCTGTCTTTCTTATTTTCACCATGAGGCCAGTGTGAGGGGACGAGAGAGAGAGAGAAAGAGAGAGAGAGACAGAGAGAGAGACCACTGTGGCCATTTTGTTGGTGACGTTGTGCAACATTCAACATTGATCCGAAGCTGAAGAGTGATGAGACTGCAGTCCACCCGCCTCCCTCTTTCTCCTCCCTCCTTCTTTGTTCTCTACCCTTCCTGTCCTTCACTCCATCTCCCCACTCCCCCTCCTCTTCTCTTTCTTCTCAGTTTCTGTCTATTTCAAGCACTCATTCCTAAGGCTGTTGTTTTGTTTCTGTCCTTCTCTGTGCCATCGCAGGCCGTCCCGAGACTCCACCCTATTCTACCCTCTATTGTCCACTCACTGCAGCCTGTTTTTCTGTTTACTCCAACAGACTGTAATAAAGACATGCTAAAATGCCTTCTAATCTAATTAACCGATGGCTGCTTGTTCTTCTTCAGGCATTGACGACCTTTGACATGTTTCTTTATCTGACCTGTTCAACTTCTCATTGGGTAGGTGACCTCATTTCAACACTCAGACCACTGGTCGAGCCTTTCACTTGTACAAATCGGCATAAATCAATGGCTGTATGGTGTTCCTCTCCGGCTCTTCCATCACCGTCATCCATCCCTGATCTCTCTGAAGTCATTCATTACATTTAATCATAATTAAAACCTCAAGTCAATAGACAAGAGCCTACAATTCTATTAAATGAGTATTGTAGCCTTTTCCAATAATAATTACCTGAGAGACTCTTTCATAATTCCATTAAAGGAACAGGCTAGTGTTTTGCTATAGCTGTTGCCTAGCAGACGACTGATTACCACAGACACGTTTCCCTGTTCCAGCTCCTACCCGTTCACTTTAATTACAAATTACTTTTGAGGGAACTGGTTTTCTGTCCATGAAAGAAAATGTGTCTGATTTACTGACCACATGATAACAATTCAGCAGTGGGAGATACAAATCTGAAGTATTCAGAAGTCTTTTTGTGGAATTAAATGGTTAAATGCTGTAGCAGTTACAGTGGAACCTCAGTTATTGTTTGTCCCAGTTGTCGTTCATTCACCCGGTTTTCATCTGCGTGCTCACGTAACTGGTCGCTAATTTTCCGAAAGCAAAGCATTCACCCACACATTCCTTGTTCATTCTGTCGTTGTTTATTGTTGAGTGAGCATCACCACGTGCGTTAATCCAAAACATTTCCATTAAATTTTCAGTGTTTTTTTTTGTTTTTGTTTACTGAGTGCACCAGAAACAGACCTCTCTGGACACATTTCAATATGCCAAGAAGAGTCCTCAGTAAAGGTAAGAGTGATGATAAATGTTCATTTATCCATTTCACTAGTCTTTTGTATTTGCTCAGTTTTAGAGTGTGCCCGTTTGGTCCTGCCAGCACCTGTTCTCAGTTTTCATGCAGTACTGCTGTGTGCCGTTGCTTTAGTTTGACATGCGGCCCTCAAAGTAGCTTTTTTGTTTGGGTGCCTCTCAAGTTTTTGGTTTCTTTTTGAAGCTCTTTAGCTTCTGTCTGTTCTGCACTTGGTGGTTTTAATCATGTTTGGATAAGGTCCTGTAAGAGTTTTCTGTATGTAAAACTATAGTTATTCTATATAAAATTTAAATTTATTTTTTGTTAATATTTTGGAGTGTCTAGAACAGAATTATTGGATTTACATTCATTATTATGGGAAATGTGACTTCAATTATAATTCATTTCAGTTATCATCAGGCACTTTTGAACAGATTAATGATGAAAACTATTAGGATAACCATAATCACCCTATAGGTACTTTAATGGACTGTTTAATGTGGAATGGGCAATTCAAATAAGACACTTATGATAAAGATTTTTTATAGCTAGAGAGATGATGTTGACAAAAAGCAGCCTCAGGTCAGTTAGGGATCAGCATGTGACTGATGAGCGTGACGTTGAAGTGAAGGTTTTTTTGTTTTTTTTTGTTTTTGTTATTAATACATTATGCAAAACAAAATGAGTCATCATTCACAGACGTAACAAAAATAACCAATTTAAATACTACATTGCATATGAGTTTTGTTTTGTATTATATTTGATACATCCAGACATCTGCATGTATCCTCTGGTGCATGTAGTACATGAATAATCCACCAGGGGGTACCAGACATGTATTTGATTTTATACATCTGTTTACTAATGATATATTTTAATTAATAAAATAAGAAAATACCATAGATAGATAGATAGATAGATAGATAGATAGATAGATAGATAGATAGATAGATAGATAGTCTAAATATGAGCTCATTTACTTCTCATCTAAGACTAATATTCTTCTCAGTTTTGATGTTGTGATGAACTATTTTAATATGTATCTGGTCCAGGAGAAATCTTGTTTCCTTTTCTTTCTTGCTACTTCTCATAAGGATTTTTAGAAGAATAACATTTAAGTCTCTTGAGACAACCAAGAGCAAGATTTGAGCAATACAAATTTCCTGTGGGCTGAGATAACTGAGCACTGAGGTGATCACGAGTACCTGAAAACTCATTAGTGATATGAAATCTTTTTCAGGGAATCATTTAAAAAAAGTCCCTCAAATTGTGCTCATCTTTGCATTTCTAAGCTTTCGTATGTGAAGAACAGGATCTGGCAAAGCATCAAGTACTAATACAAATTCTGCTCATTCATATGGACAATAAAGTACTTCAAATTGCTATTCTGCTCACTGTATTCATTCTCTCAAGGTGACATGCCATGTAACATGGATGATGTCCCAAGTCTATCCCACAGTCCTTTGCAGTGGTTCTGAGTGGCTGCTTTATGTTCTCCCTTGAGTGCACTGGGACTAAAACCACTGAAATGAAAGCATATAAAAGAAGGAATGAATGGGAATGAATAACATTTTGTCTTTAGTGGAGTTTAATATTAAATGTTTTTCTATTCAGTTATAAATATCTATTTGTATGTTCACTTGGTTCTTTATGAGCTACACTTACCTTATAGACCTACTAGAAAGGTGGACAATTACAGACTGTAGCCCATCTGTTCTCATGCACAATTTATCAGCTCACTTCTACAACATTCATCATCGGTCCATTTCTGTCCACAGAACTACTGTTTACTAGACTTTTATTTATGTGGTGAAGCATGACACGGACATGGTAGGGTGTGTGGTGCTTGTGCGAGTGTATGGACCAGTAAAGGAGGCTGGCTTAGGCTATATTTTAACAACATCCACTACATGCTCTCCTAGTTTTAGAGAATACTGCTGTGTAAAACTCAAACAGAAGCTATTAAGTGTCAAGTAAGTCCACAAAATTACCACAGATGTCTTGTTAAACTTGTTTATTAGACAAAAACAAAACTCTTGGCTGTGGAACAAAAAAGCTGTGGCTGTAAATACTCACGAAGGCAATACAAATTCAATGATGACAATACACTTCACATGTTGATATTACATGACCATTAAGACATTACAATGACTGACGCAGACTGTGGGACATGAGGCAGTATTTAAACCAAACATTATCAGCCAAGAGGTGAAGGACCAGGGCTGTGGAATGACAAGACTCAGGTGCAGCCAATGATGAAACTTGACGTGGGCGGAGACATGACTGAAAGTAAACAAGCAGCATTTGGACTAAAGACTATGATGGGGACGAGGCTGTGAGGGGAAGGTTTCACAATACTAGTGCATCTCCAAAAACGTGAATATCATGAAAAAGTTCATTTGTGTTCATAATTAAAATGTTAAAAATGTACATTCAAAAAAGTAAACTGCCTTAATTTTTATATTCTTTATATGTAAAGTGCATTTAAAATTTTAATGTTTAAACTGTTTGAATAGTAATTTACTCCAAATGAAATATTCTAATAATTGAAGATTTGATTTACATAATATATACTGATCAACATAAAAAGGCTTGAAATTTATTATTATTATTATTATTAGTAGTAGTAGTAGTAGTAGTAGTAGTAGTAGTAGTAGTACTGTAGTAGTACTGTAGTAGTATTTGATGTGTATTGACTGTATTGACAGCTGAATTGGAAATGTCCCTGGTTTTAATTTTAGAAATCTGCTCACCTTAATGTTGTGACAATGTTTTCTACATTCTTGTAGCACTGCCATAATGGTGTGACTAAGTTATGTGTTTGCTGGTCTGCTTTTGCAGGTAAACTGTGTGAATTTGACTTCATTAACTTGCCTTATACCTTTCTGGCACTACTCTAACTGAGCAGTTTTAGCCCTTTTGATAGAGATGAAGGAGAAATGAGAGACCTACCCATTGCTTACGAGCTACAACTCCAGCAGAGGGAGTCTATCTGTGCACAGCCTCTTCATCACATATGCTGCACATGAATGTATAACCAAATTGCCAGGCCTCAAACAGCAGTGAATCACTGTCATAAAAATCTCCCTCAGGCTGTACAGAGTACAAGGTGGACAATTTCAGCAATGCATATATGTTCCTGTTCCACTCTGACAGGGAAAGCCATCAATTACGTCTTCTCTATACATAATCTCTTCTGTGAAGTTTATAAAGGCTCATAAACACTTCCTAATCCCTGTGCTGTATGTACAGGCTTATAAACAGGTTTGGACACTTCCTTTAGATGTAGAGTTGGCTGGGATTGTGCATATGGCCTGTCACGCAGCCTATAAATTGTATGGTAAGTACTAATAATTAAGATAAAGGCATAACCACATCATTACTGTATCATTGAGATAATCAAGGGCTGTGTGTGTTTTTTTTTTTCTTTCTTTCTTTTTTTTACATTCCAAAAGTAACATGTTCTTCATGTTCCTACAAAGCACATGGCTCGTGCTCACATCCTGTGAAGCTAAATAGTCTGGAAACATCTTTCAAGCGTTTCCCATATAGAAATGAATGGGGTAATGGGACTGGAATGCTGCCAAGTCTGTGCACACAGTAATTCCAATACGCAGCTGGATGCAGTCATCAGCATGTTAATGACAGATATTTTACTGCCACCAGGGAAAACTTAGAATGCCCTGTGGTGTGTCTTGACCTACTACTGCCCCATGGTCTTGGTCATTTTTATACACAGCACATTCCACTGTAAACCACTATCATCACTGTCTTTCTCATATAAGCTACAGCTCTGGAAAAAATAAAGATCTCCAGACATGAACATCATTAAAAATATCCGTGGAGATCATGAGGAAGATATATGGTCTTCAAGCCATTTAATAAAGTAGACCTGCTTGAATATAACCTTCAGGAGCAAAAATGCAGAGCGTATCAAATCAATTCCACCAACTATTGATTTTTGAGCTCTTCATAAGTTAAAACATTAATAATTTGTTTTTCAAGATTAATATGAACTTGTTTTCATTATGCAAGACTTTTTTTCAACAAGACAATGCAAAACCAAATGCTGCACACATTACAAAAACATATATGCATTTGGTTTTGCATATGACAAGCGCACTGACACAACCCCATACTATGTCAGAGCCTGGCTTTGGGCTTGTTGCTGACAACAGTCTGGATGAGCCTTTGTCTTTGGTCTGGATCACACAATGTCAATTTCTTCTAAAAAAGATCTGGGATACTGATTTTTCTGACCAAAATACATGTTTCCACTGTCTGATGGTCCATCCAAGATGCCCCCAATCCAGAGAAGTCTACATAAGGCTTCTCTTTTGCAAAGTAAAGTGGGATTTGTGAATGTAACTCTGCATTAGAATACTTGGCAAAGGTTTGCCAAAGTCATCCCTTTATATTTGTGTATATATATCATGTATTTATATCAGCTATTGATCTATCAGCTATTGATCAATGAAGGTTCTTGATGCAGTGCTGTCTGAAGGATTGGAGATCACGGGTGTTCAGCTTAGGCTTTTATGCACTGAAATTCTTCCAGATTCCTTGAATTGTTTAATGATATGCACTGTAGAGGGAGAAAAATGCTAATCTCTTCCAATTTTTCATTTAGGAACATTTACATTTTTTACATCACTGCTGGCCCTAAATTGCACGTAGAATGTGTTGCAGGTATGAAATTCAGGAGTGGATGTATATAAACAAATGAAATAAACCACCTATGCAACACAGACTAACATGCTACAGTTAGTGCCACCCACATAATACCTGCTCTGCAGTGGTCCATTGAAGAACTATCATGTCAGTAGTGGTCAGCAGGTGGTCCAAAACCTGAATAATATCCATGCAACAGCAGTACTTTGGTTAGAAATGAACCAATAAACAATAGTTGAGTGTAGAGAGTGGTTGATAAATTGTGTATGACAACAAATGGGTCACAATCTGGAATAATATACTGTAAAGTAGCCATATAAGATAGGCAGAGCTTATACAGTATCCATTGAGTGGAAGTACAGTGCAAGACTTTTTATTGAAGTGTTATGGACATTCCAATAACTTTTTTTTTATTGTTATTTACCCGGTTCATCTTCCAGCGTCAAGTTGTTCAACTAGATGGATACAGACACCCTCCACCATTGATGTTTCTGTAATGGGTCAAGGTCAAGCAGCAGCAGCAGGTGGGAGGAAGTAGGAGTAAGTGATTTCACAAGTCTCATACACATTAGTTTCCCCAGTAAAACAACCCACTTTGTCACTGCCTGAGTATTTCTGCTTTCCTTCTCCGTCTCGATATCCAGTGTAGCTGGAGAAACTTGGAATGCTTTCAAGTCACCATTTGGTGATAAAGATAACTAATGACATTTACACAAGCCTTTTTTCCTTTTTTATTCGTCTGAAAGCCTGCAAGAGTGGCACTGCAAGTGTCCCTTCACTCCCACAGACTGTGTTTGCTTTTCCAGCTGGAAGAGGAACAGGAGGATCCCGAGCTTGAAGAAAGAGACACCATCAGTGACTGAAGCCGCTCTCACTGCTGAAATATTAAAGCTATATTCACACAATCATGTTTACACAATCAGTCATCCAAGGCATGGTGAGTGTGTCAATTTTGCTTATTCACTGTAGCTTCTAATAGATTCACTGAAGTTTAAAATAAAGTCATCAGTTAGCATTGCATGCTGTACGGCTAAATTATCACACACCACAAACCAGGTTGAGTTGCTAAGTCGTTTCTAAAAGCCATGCTTGTGTGGTTTCTGACACTCTCTTAGTGCTATCTATAGAAATGGACCCAGATAGGAGATAATTCTGGACCAAATATGACCCAATTAAGGCATTTATGGGTCAATTATGACAAGGACAAATGTACTGTGGGCCTAAACTGGTCCAACTAAAGCAGCCATGTTGAAGTCATGGCATTTGTACATTTGATTTTTAGCCAAATTAATTACTTAAAAGCATCTTAAGAACTGGGAACTCTCTTTGGGAGCTGATCACAGGGGATTTTTGTTGTGTCTGAAACAAGGCGGAAAAATAAAAAAGCTAGTCCTGTATCAGATGAAGGGTGTGTGGGTGTGTACAGGCATAAGACTGGGAGACTGTGTGTCTGAGGATGATGAGATGGTTTCTCTGTGGGCGTGCGCTATATAAGGGTAAGGTCTATCCTGTTTGAGTGGACTGTGGTTTTCCCTCTGTGCTTCCTCACCACCTCAGCACCCCAACCCCCCTGCCCCCAATTTTAGACACACAAACCAAGAAGATGGCCTAGATTCCTGCACGTGCATGAGAGGAAAAACACACACACACACACACACAGACACAGACACTTTAAGGCGGGGATGGGAGAGAATTACACCAGCTTTTCTGGCCATGCATGCATATACAGAGCAATTACATTAAGCCCCTTGACCATCACCATTACAGACACACATGCACGCTCTCTCTCTCTCTCTCTCTCTCTCTCTCTCTCTTTCTCTCTTTCACATGCAGACTTAGCCCAATTAGCCATAACATTTAAACCACATTCTTGTATGTACACTCACTGCCCATTTTATCAGATAAACTTATCATATAAACTAGCACTTTGTAGATCTACAATTACAGACTGTAGTCCATGTGTTTCTCTGTATATTTTATTAGCCTCCTTTCACCCTGTTATTCAATTATCAGGACCCTTACAGGACCACACAGTGCAGGTATTATTATGTGGTGAATCATTCTCAGCACTGCAGTGACACAGATGTGGTGGTGGTGGTGTGTTAGTGTGTGTTGTGCTGGTACAAGTGGATCACACACAGCAGAGCTGCTGATATTTTTAAACCCCTCAGTGTCACTGCTGCAGTGAAAATAGTGCACCAACCAAACCTATCCAGCCAACAGCATCCTGTGACCACCAATGAAGGGCTAGAGGACCAACGCAAACTGTGCAGCCACAGATGAGATACTGTTTCTGACTTTACTTCTGCACGGTGGACCAACAAGGTAGGTGTGAAAGAGTGGACAGTCAGAGAACACAGTTTATAAAAACTCTGATCCACCAAAACAAGTGCAACACACACTAACAAACCACCACTACATTAGTGTCACTGCAGAGCTGAGTATGAGAATCACCTCAGTTAAACCTGTTCTGTCGAGGTCCTAACCAGTAAGGAACAGGGTGAATGAAGGCTACAAAGAAACACATTGAATACAGTGTGTAATAGTAGGACTACAAAGTGCACCTATATGGTCAGTGGGACTGATAAAATGGACAATGAGTGTAGATACAAGGATGTTATGTCTGATTGGTGTACTTACAGTGTTTAGACACTGCATGCATTTTGTAAACACTACACATTTTTTGAGCTCTGTGAGACTCCAAAGCCAAAGGTCCTTGAAATACACCCCGGACACAGGATGTTATTCTACAGAGCGGTCGCATTGTTCAACCCATTTCAATCCTGTGAGAAAACATCAGAAAAAAACATCAAATACAATGACTGTTTAAAAAAATGTGAAGAGGGTGGTGCTGCATCAAAACTTTGTGTAAATAATGGTGGAAATAAGGTTATATTTATGTGTTATCTTATCTAACTAGAGTGTACATCTGTGCCTGAAATAGTAATTCACAACAGAACCCTAGAGTGGTGAATAAGTTTTGGGATTTAACCTTATAAAGGCAATATGTTTCACATACTTAACATAAAGTTCACGTATGTTGTCAAGACCTGAACATATATATATATATATATATATATATATATATATATATATATATATATATATATATATATATATATATATATAAATATAAATATAAAACACACACACGCACGCACGCACACGTTTTAAAAACATATAGATGACAGATATATCTTTCATAATCCGGGTAACCTAACACTCAAAAACAAAGCGTTGCACGTGTGCAATGAAATAAATGAAGGAAATATCAGAAAATACATTTTGCTCAGCTTTTCTGTTTATTATTTATAATTTTATTATCCACAGATTTTTCATCAGACAGCGAGCGTTCCTTCTGGTAAATTTAACTTGGCTGTTTTTTGTATAAAAACGTAAATATATCACCAACTTCATAAGGACGGGATTGTTTACCCTCTTCACTGGTTAGGTGCTGACGTCAGGACACACCCCTATATGGCAGGGGGAGTTGGCCGCCCTGTAGTCTGAGACGTTGCATTCGACCAATCAGAATCAAGCTGTCATCCTTCCGTCCAATCGCTGACAAGTGTTCCCTCGTAGTTTAACTGCGATTGGTCGCCTACGGTAATGCATCTGTAGATATGCAGCTCTGCTGAAGTCGTTGGGCGGGACGAAGCAGAGTCCATGTCCACCTCTGTTTGGTGGCTGACTAGTACAGAAAGGAAAAAAAGAAAACAGAAAAACGTATGTGCCCGTTTCGTGTGGACTAACCTGAGTTTTGAGAGAGACCTGCTTTATTTTGGATGCTACGAAGTGCAACGATACGCCCGGGTAAATTATTTTTTTCTCCACCAAAGGAAAATAATGTCGATAGTCACTGAGAGGGCGAACTTAACCCGAGTTGAGTTTGGAGCTAAACGCTACGGCTAACATTGACATGCTGACACATAAACAATGTGCTCCGGCAGCGGCCTTTCCTATCTTTACTGACACGAAACATGTCCGCTTAGCTTGTATACCTTCTGTAGAAAGTGTGAGTGAAGGCTTTAAAGTGCCGTGTTGTTGTTGTTTTATGTGTTTACAGACTATCTAGCTCTGCTAGTGGAGCTAGCGTTAGGTTAGCCTGTTTTAGTGTTTAATTAATCCCGAGTTTGTGCACTTTAACCGGGACACTTGCTAAGCCTCAGCCGTTCTGACGAGGTTGCCGTTTAGTAAGTTAACACGCTTTTATCCCTGTTGGTTTGCAAAATACAGATTTCGAAAACTTTCCAGACGTCACCGCTGGATACATTTGGCAACCTGGCGCGGCAAGTTTAACAGCAGCAGCTCCTGTACAGCAGTTCAGCAACCGGTGATGTCCCATCAGGTACACTTACAGTCTGACCCACAGGTCTGTGGGCAGATTCTTACTGTCTTTACTGTTTACTCTCAAACACTCTTGATAACACTTTTATAAGTAAGCACATTTCCTCCACTTAAAACAGCAACAGTAATAGTAATAACATTATTATTATTATTATTATTATTATTATTATTATTATTATTATTATTGTTTATTAAGTGAATTATAACAGTATTTTGAGATACGTTTGAGTATTTTAAGTTTTTGCGTTAAGATTCTCGTTTTCATACATTCTGTATCAAAACACTGGGAGTATTAAAATAATGATTAGTATCCAACAACAATGAGTTAATATCTGTGATGAATTAGTGTCTCAAAGTAATCTCAATATAATTAATTGTATCAAAATAATGAATTAATAAGAAAAATTTGTTAAAGTCTCTAAATAATGAATTGGTATCTAAAATCATGTATTGGCATCTAAGAGCAATTAGTTAATATCTTTAAATAATGAATTAGTATCTAAAAATAATTAGCAACCATGAGAATTGTATGATTTAATGGAAAAATCTGAAGCATTTTTAATAGTTTTACTGCATATCAGATTGTTAGTGATAACATCTGTGTACAATGTGTTAACCAAACTGATGTTTAATAGCTTTTTATTGAACACTAATAAGGTCATAAAAAATATTCAAATTCACCGTACCAAAAAGAATGGCAGTTCTACTATAATAAACTATAATGTCTTTATAATGCTGCACAATACCTTTGTAATAACATATAATATATTCACATTTGTAACTTAATTTATAATTAATAGCATTATAGTACTTGTGAATAATTTATAATACTTGTGTTAGTAAAGTTTAATAATAATCTGAGCAGAATTATTCTGTAATTTTTTTCATAAGGAAATAGTATTTGGTTAATTTATAAGCTTTATTGCTTCTTAGAACACGTGAAATACATTCATTTTCATAAGTTTATTAAGCATGTTAATATTTCAACACGATTAATGTCTTTTTCCTCATCCATGTGATGGTAATAACATTAACATGTGATTTTTAATAACATTACTATTGAGGGAATGTTCTTGCAAACCCGCACAGTTCTCTCTTATATCCTCACTGTTTAAGTTAAAAAATTAGTTTTTTTAGATTTTTGGTTAGGGTTGTCACAATACCAGAATTTTGATTACACTTGCATACGTCTGCTTATATATTATTCTATAGTACACTTGTTACCAAATCCATATCTAGCTATGAATTAAAAACATCATTATTGTCTTTAACACCAAATGCCAATTTGTTAGAACACGGACAGATTTCAATTTTTTTACAGCAAAATATAGTGCCAGAGTAGTGCAACTATCTTTTTAAGTATTGAAAATTAATGTATTAATTAATTTATTAATTTATTTATTACATTATTTGAATTTATTACCAAATTGAACTATTGAAACATTGCAACTCAACGTTGGTGCAATTCTATATCTGATTCATATATTTACATGTTGGTTAGCTAAAAATGACCCATACGAGCCCTAAACATTTGAACTGTGTGTGGTTGTAATAGTTGGACTTTGTAGTACGGCTGACGCCACTTATTCTCAAAGTCCCATTTAAGTTTGCTGGATTGGAGAAATAAACAGTGGCCGAGCTCCAGCAGCTCCAGACTTAGTTATGCAAGAGATATTGTTGGTCTAGGATGCAATTTCTATCGTACTCAGTTTAAGTTTGCAGACACAAGGCCCTCATACAAACAAAAACACCGTCTAGATAACAGAATTTATTTTAGAGTTCATGCTAGGATATGTAAATAACCTGTTAGCTAAGTTAATTGATCGAAAATGTACGGTCGCTTTGGAGGTTCCTCATCTATCACACTTTGTGTCCTCCTTTCTGCATTGCGTCCTCCTTTCTGCTGTTACTTTTTGCCATGTTCTGTCTCTGGACAGTTCTTGATAGTTTTTTCACTACACTGGGAACACTGTGGCAGGTGGATATTATTCAGTGTGTCCTTGTTTTTCAAATTCTTCCATTAGTTTTTCATCTTCATTTCTTATTTTGCTACATTTTAACAAGAACAACAGCTGAGTAGAAATAAAAGTTGGCTGTCAGTATAAGAGATCAAAATTGCATCAATTTCTTAATTGAAATAATAGCACAGGTGCCCATCTGGCATGGAGTTAATGACGTATACAAAGTAGGTTACACAATATGAATATGAACAGTCCACAAATGTCATAAATATGAAGGGTTCATTATTTTTTTTAGCTTTTTTTGCCGTTTAAAAAATATCACTTCAGTCAGGTTATCTTGCACTGAGAAAGTCCTATTATTCCCTTGATGCTAATATTTTTGTGAAGAGCAGAATGTCTTTTGAAAAGGAAAAATTAGGCTTTAAGTAAAGATTTTTGTTTCTTAAATCACTGGCTTAAAGCTTGACTTATGAAACGTGATATCTGTGCTTGTTTGCATGCTTTGTGGAAGAGGGCCAAAGACACTTTGTCCTGATTGGCACATTGAGTGTTTGTTTAGCAGTGAACTGTAACCTATGAACACTGTGATGTAACTGCTTTAAATGCTCTTCTTCACAACTCTGCGGAGAGTAAGCAGGCGTTTATGTGGCTTGTTTTAACTGTTTTGGCTTCAATGCACACTTTTGGCCACACTTTTATGGGCGGGGCATTAACACCTTCACACACACATACATACACTTGCACGCACAAATTCATTTGTCTTTATTCTGGTCATTGGGACTTTACATGGATGGAGGCACTCACAGGTATCATTAAGAAGTCTGAAGACCTGCACAGAAGACAAAGTGTTCTGGAGAAACACTAGCTATACACTGTATGGTTGCCAGGAGTCTGAATCAACTCAGCGGAACTTTATAATAATAATCATAATAGAGACTTGAAGCAGCTATAGCAGCCAGCCAGTACTGCTACCGTCACTGGAAATATATAAAAAACATATCTTACAAGTGTTTGCCTCTCTTTGTAGAGCAAGAAAATGTCAATTCAAATAGCAGAAGATGCATTGATTTTTCTATTGATTTCCAAAAACCTTTTGCTATATGATGTCTATAGATCCAGTAACTTACGTTTAACATAGAAACACTACATCAGAACATCAAAATTACATTGAAACGTGAGTTTTTAGAAATGAATGTAGTCTAATGTTTAACTCATTCAGTTTCAGCTTCCATGTAAAACATTAGTAAATAGTCATATTTAAGTTGACTTATTGTGTATTTGCATGTCTGGCAGCACTGTTTGACATATCTTCATAAAAACTCAACAAACTGGTTAAGTAAGGTTGACCAAATCACTTTGGAATCATGGAAGAATAGTTTAACTCTAATGTACTACTAGTGTAACTCTAATTACCAGAACACAGTAAATCTGGAAACGTAACTCGTCCAAGTATGTTTTTTGCTCTATAATCACATCCTTAGGCATCATATAGCATGCGCTGAATGTCCTAGTCCTTCTTCTGGTTACCAGAGCAATCAGCCATAGCCCCCTGCAAAATTTAACATGCAAATAAGTAGGTCTGGGTCTAGTTACCTGGATGGGAGACCTCCAAGGAAAATTCTTGAAGTGGTGTTGGTTGAACAACAAGAGGCATTAATGCTGTGTTTTGTGGTCCTGATTCCCTGAGGTCAGAAATTCTTTTTTTTTTTTTTTCTGAGGTCATTTTCTTTAAAAAAGTAGAGGTGATACCCCAATGTCCTGGCTAAATTTCCTACATTTAATGATCCTCATCCTCTAAAACTGACTCACCTCCCAACTGGAGAACATTGGTGATAGTTGATTGGATGCTCTAATATCTGTCCCAAATATCAGAGCTTCCCAAATTTATGTCTACCACTTCATATGTACCTTACCATTCATGTCTGAAGTGCTTTTCTCTTGGTTCTCTTTTCAGAGCCAATAGAACCTTTAAAGCAATTTCTGATATGTGTACAAGTAAACAACACTCAGCGTGGGCTCGTTTGGCTGTGTATCCATTCATGCCAAGCCTGGCACTAGGAGAACAGCAGGAGATATAGCAGCACTATCAATGCTATCAATTTGTAAGCTCAGTTTACATGGTCAGTCAGATGTGCTTTATTTCCCCAGATACACATCTCAATTTTCCTAGATGTGTAAACTAAACACATTTTAGCAGATTTTTTTGTGCCGGCTGGAACCACAAATGATCCCCACATGTTAGGAAGGGTCGCTACATTCAGCAGTGTGTCAGCAGAAAGGAAATTTTAAGATCGGTAAAACCCCTACCTGCGATTTATACAGTATCTGTTGCTATGGCTTTCAGAATTTATAAAGGCTGTTGCCCTTTATGTTGAGAATGTTTTATGATAGATGAACCAGGGGAAATGATCCAGAATAAACTCAAGTTGGTAAGTTATTAACTTTCATTTCTTCGTTTTGGAAATGGTTTTCTTACGTCAGTGATATGAAGATCACATATTTGAATTGTGTCATTCATACACACCCTCACTGGTTACTTCTTTAGGTACACATGACTTGTATCTACACTCATGGTCCATTTTATCAGCTCCACTTACAGTAGTGAAAAGTTTGTCAACTCTATTTTTGCATAAATGCTAAATTTCATCACATTGTCACTATACAGAGAACAAAATGTGTCAAATATTAGACCTCGTCATTTATTTATTGAAGAAAATAATCTAATAGTACGTGTCTGTGAGTGGCAAAAGTATGTGTTTTTTCTGGATTACCAGATAATTTGAAAGTGAAATTTTAGTCAATTAGTAGGATGACAATCAGGTGTGAGTTGCTGCCCCGTTTTATTTAAAGAACAGGGATCTAGCATTTTCTGGCACATGTGAAAATCACACAGAGCTTGAGCTCCATCAATCTACAATCAGAGAGACTGTGTACAAATGGAGGGAATTCAAGACCATTATCACCCTCCCCAGGAGTGGTCGACCAAAGATTATGCCAAGAGCAAGACGTGTAATATTCCGCATGGTCACAAAAGAACCCAAGGAAACTTAATGAGTCTTCCATCAGGAAAACACTGAACAACAGTGGTGTGCATGGCATGATTGCAAGGAGAAAGCTGATGCTCTCTAAAAAGCACAATGCTACCCATCTGCAGTTTGCTAGAGATCACATTGACAATCCAGGCTTTTGGTACAATGTTTTGTGGATGGATGAGACCATAATAGTTCTTTTTGGCTTAAATAAGAATATTATGTTTGAAGAAAGGAAAATGCTGCTGTCCATCACACAAACCTCATCCCATCTGTGAAACACTGTGGTGGCAGTATCATGGTTTGGACCAGTTTTGCTGCATCTTGGCCTGGGTGGCTTGCCATCATTTATGGAATAATGAATTCTGAATTATTCCATCAAATCCGTAAGGAAAATGTTGGGACATCTGTCCGTGAGCTGAATCTCAAGTGAATGTTGGTCATGCAACAAGACAAGGACCCTAAGCACACAAGTCCTTCTACCAAAGAATGGTAGAATAAAGAATAAATGTAATTTTTTGGAATAACCAAGTCAAATCCTGATCATAATCCAATATAAATTTTGTGGAAGGACCTGAAGCATGCAGTTTGTGGATTCCTCCAAGCTGACATGCAGGACTGATCAACAGTTAATGGAAATATTTAGTTTTTGCAGTTGTGCAGTTATTTCTGCACAATGAGGTCAGACCAGATGCTTAAAGCAAAGGTTAATGTACTTCTGACATTCAGAGACGTGGCTTATTGGATCATTTTCCTCAATATATAAATTAATATGTCTAGCACTTTTGTTTCATTTGTTTTATTTGGTTCTATTAATATAATTGTAGGACTTGTCTAACAGTCTGATTATGTTTTAAGTACATTTTATGCAGAAATATAGAAAATTGTAACTATCTAGCACCACTTTAACATATCTGTGCACTTCACAGTTCTACAATTACAGACTGTAGTCCATCTGTTTTTGGATTATTAGAGAGTAGTCTTGCAGATAAATATATATGTATGGGATTAGGTAATTGTACAACAAAAATGTATAAAGTGTACTGGTTAAGTAGAAAGAGTGGTAAGTGTTTAACAGAATGTAGCAGTTCAAGTATGCACAGTATAATAAATAAATAGTAAATATTATTTACAATGGTGCATTATATGCATTATTGTTCTTGTTGTACTGGTGCAATGTAGAGTTCAGTAGTGGGATGCTTGCCTGGAAGCAACTCTTGGGAGTTTATACAGTGTATGGATAGGTTGGAAGAGATCCGCAAAGATATTGGCCACTCTGTTCAGACAGCACTGCAAGTAAAGGTCTCAGATGGTGGGTAGATGGGCATCAATGATGTGCGGAGCAGTGTTCACCACTCTGTAAGGCCTTTATGTTAGCCACAGCGAAGCTGTCATACCACATTGTCAGGCAGCTGGTCAGGATGCTCTCAATAATGCAACAGTAAAGGTTTCTGATGATCTGGGAAGACAGATGGTCCTTTTTTAGTCTCCCCAGGAAGTAAAGACTCTTCTACGTCCTTTTTAACGTACAGTAGTTGTTTAAGTACCAACACAGATGCTTAGATGTGGACGCTCAGGAACCTGAAGCAGGTGACGCACACTACCTCTGCTCGATTAATGTACATTAGATGGGAGTGTGCGTGCAGCTGTTGTTTTTCCGGTAGTCTGTAATGAGCTCCTTGGTCTTCTTGATGTTCAGGAATAGGTTATTGGAAGAACACCATGCTGCCAGGTGCTGTATCTCCTCCCTGTAGAGCGACTTCACAGTGACGTTGGTGCTGTGCAGAAGCACCCAGTCATGCATGAACAGAGAAGAGCAGAGGACTCGGCACACAGCCCTGTGGTACACTAATGTTCAGAGTGAGGCTGGAGGATGTATGACTGCATATTCTCACATTCTGAGGTCTGTTTATCAGGAAGTCCAAGACCCAGTTATGCTTGGTGGTGTTAATACTCAGATCACTGAGCATGTAGCCTGGTGGGAATGAGTGTGTTAAAGGCAGAACTGAGATTAATGAACAATATCCGGATATATGTGTCCTTGTCTAGGTGAGTGAAGGGCTAAATGAGGAGCTAACAAAATGGCATCCTTTGTTGTCCTGTTTGGGCGATATGCAAACTGGTGGAAGTCCAATGATGATGGAAGGGCCACCTTTAGGTGGTTCAGAAACAGTTTGTCAAAGCACTTAATCACAGAGGGGTTAAGTGCAACAGGTTGGAAGTCATTCAGGCACACTGCAGCAGAGTGTTTTTGCTTTGATGTGATGCAAACCTGGGCCAGTATCAGATTAAAAATGTCAGTAAATACCTGGGCTGACTGAATGATGTTTAACATTCATCCAGGGTTTCTGATTAGGAAACATTTTGACACGTTTGACAAAGATGTTCTGTGAGGTGAACATACTCCAATCAGTGTTCTGAAACTGATGTTGTAGAGAGGAGATGGCCCCCTCTGGCCTAACATTCACAGTACTTCGCACGTTTGATGAGTTGCACAACCTTGGAGAGCAGGAACAAGGAAAGATGATCAGGCATTGCCAGCTGGAAATGGGGGCTGTTTTTTATGCTTCTACAATTTTTGTGCTAACGTGGACCAAAATGTTATCTCCTTTGGTGAAGCAGGAGGTATTCTGATTACATTTTTGGCTAGGGGGGGGTCCTTACCATTGAAGAACAAGGTGAAAGGTGTCTAACAGAGGAACAGATGGGCTACAGACTGTAATTGTAGATCTACAAAGTGGTCAGTGGAGCTGATGAAATGGACAATGAGTGTAGATACAAAGTAAGTCTGACTAAACCAGTGATGCAGATACTGCTGTTGATGTTGAACAGCGTTTTTGGCAGATATGATTATTGCATTAAGCTAAATGCGAGTATGCTATCTTTAGGTGTACTATCTTTATGGTTCAGTGACGGTGTGTACTGTACACTACTGACTTAGCACCTGCTGTGTTAAAATAGTCATCTGCAGGTGTTAATTTAGCACTTGTGGTTTTTCTGCGTAACAGGATAGCAGACAAAGATTTTCGTTTGGACATGAGATTAAGTGAAGATTTCTCAAGTTTATAGCTTTTGAGGTGTATGTCTCAACACACTTTCCTTTATGTTTTTCCTGAAGTAAAGCTACCCTCTGTAGTGTTTACAACCAGTCTTTAAGAAGGTATTTGATTGTATTTGGCAGAAGAATGCCTACTCCCATCACAAGAAATCACCCCATTTAAGACCCTGCTACACTGGATTGAACATATTCCCATGAGATGAACTCAAGGATTCCATTCGGCATGATAAAAAACATTTAGTCCCACTCTTCTGCATCTTCCCATTACTAATTACCACATGATTGCACCATGCATTGTTCTCAGCGTTCCCCTGTTCTGCTTGTAGGGGTGCCGTTAGCACTTAGAGCCTTTTTGTAATTCTCTTAAAGAGTTTTATGATTATGGGCCTCCAGACGTGCTCTGTAGTAGGTGACTTTATGAAACGGCCCTAATAGTTTCCACATGGGGCAGCTCTTTTGTGGGATGCTGTAAGTGGAGGTTTTGGTGGTATGGTGCTAAAAAGGAAAAAGCACTAATGTTGAGTTTTAGGAATGAGGTCACACCTTAGGATCCTGCACGAAAGAGTGGAGGTTGCTGGGGGCAACAGAACAAACGCACTTTGACATAATTGGACATAATTTTCCTTTTAATTTGTACTCTGTTGTTGGTCTTTTGTTCGCCGGCTTGGCTTGAACTTTCTTGAATAAACAGCTTCAATGAAGTAACTATTTTGGGCCTCTTAAGGACAAAATACGGAAAATAAATTACTTGGAGATCTTTGTTGTGAATTATAAATATCATGTCCTGCTGTTTTTGTCAGTGTTTCATATTAGAAAACTATTCTATGTTCAAAGAACGTTGTGCCCACTAGCCCTAGGCAAGTAATTAATTAAAGCATAATCAAACTCTTTGTAATATTGTTATGGAGAACAAAAGCAGTTATTGTGGGTTTAAGCTGTTCTGAAGAAGCTCCTAAGATACAGTATCACTTCCTACTACTCTAGCCAAGAACCTGCGTATTCTTGCATTCATATGAAAATTTTGCAGTGTTGCTGTTTATATTGTGTGAGCTAATTTCTGTCTTTGTACCACAATTATTATACATTTCACTTTCACTGTGAAATGTATGCTAGACTTTGATTTAGTCCTGGAGTCCTCTTTAAAATTTTATGCAGTCCTTCATGTTATTCATGTTTATACAGGTTAAAAAATTCTTTGAAAAGTGACTTTGACATTCGCCTTCAGGCAAATCACTGTCAACTCTTTGTGAGCTTGAACATTTTTCATTTTGTATTAGAATGAGAGTGTGTGTTTCTTTTAATCACATATTTTGACTTTTTTATCTGCCAGATTGGATTTTATGGATTATGTAAAGTTAGATTCTATTGAAAGTCAGTTAGTGCACACTCACTGGGGACTTTATTAAGTACACATTATAGTTACACATACCTTGTATTTACACTCATTAAGTTTATCAGCTCCACTGACCATATAGGTGCAATTTGTAGTTCTGCAATTACAGATTTTAGACCATTGTTTTCTTTGTTAGCCTCTTTTCACTCTGTTCTTCAGTTCAGTTCGGGATCACCACAGAGCAGGTATTATTTGAGTGATGGATACATATATATAAATGATACTAATATCATTTCTGAAGAAAAAAAAAAAATATATATATATATATATATTTTTATAATAATAATAATAAATATGTATATATATTTTTTTTTCTTTTTCTTCAGAAATGATATTAGTCAGCTCCCCAAATATCTGAAGAAGCTTTGAAAAACATCCTATAAATTCACAGTATTCACAAATG
>BRDA01004703.1:30696-60300 GCA_036984385.1 Crenuchus spilurus
ATATTGACATTTGCCATCTCCACATCATTGCATTCAGTTTTTATTCACAATTTGTTTAGTGTCCCAACTTTTTTGGAATCCGGTTTGTAGATTATATCTGATAAACCCCTCAGTAACTCACTCATCCTGTAGTCATTTTGGATGATCCCAAAAGTATTGAATGGAGCTCCATCATTCCAGAGTTCCACTGCTATACAGCTCAATGGTGGAGGCTTTATATCCTTCTAAACCACACCTGGAATATATATCCACACACAAAATGTGATGTAGTACTTGTACAGTTCTTCACCTGTTTGTCCCAGTATCTATAATTACATCTTTAGTCAGTTCTGTCTGTCTCTGAATATATGTCCTTGCTTTCAATAAGTCAGCCTAGAGTAGCCTTTAAAGAGACCACTTCTCTGGCTACTGTTTATAAAGGGATTCACTACTAAATTAACTGCTTTGTAGGCATGAAGGAATATATATCCCCTTTAAGAAGGTTCTGTTAGGCAGAGATTTCTGTTCTCATGAACTCATCTCGTCTGTGGAGTCAGCGCCTGGTCAGTCATTCCCACGGGAAAGCTTCATAGCCTTCACCAACTTCAAATGTATGTGGCTATATCACCAGGGTTTAGTTGATTTTTAAGGCTTGTGAATGTAATAGTGGGAAGGTAACGGGTGGCAAAGGTTCAGGTTAAAGCTGTTATCCATCACTGGGAGTCATAAAAGGACCTTCTTGCTGAACTTCAGCTTGAGCTGATAGTGTGTTTGTGTATTCTGTGTTAGAGTTTATCTCTGAAGCCTGAATATCTCTCATGTCTTTTGAACGTGTAAAAAACTTCCACTACATTTCGGTTCTAAATCTGCATGACAAATCTTATACTTTCGTGAAATAACTGCAGAATATTGATGCTTTTTTGTATGATCACCCTTCAGAAGAGTAATTTTATTTTAGGATTTGGAATATAATGGCACATGCTTACAATTTATGTCCCCCAAGTTATTTATTACAGGCTGCACAGCACTGAAGGGACTTTATGTAGTTTGGCTCACAACTCAGATTTGTGCCACAAGAGGGCGCCTTTCAGCAGGACAGAAACTGAGCGATATATTATTATTTTGTCAATTAAAGAATGTAGCGTTGGAGCAATATATTTCTGATTGAAAATCAGTCAACGCTGTTTTGATTCAGCAGAGTAACAGCAGAGCTGTTATTGTTCTCCCATGTTTTCTGTAATTGATCTTTTGACAGATGCCGACTTTGTTGATGTGTTTTTTTTTACCTGCTATACTTGCTCTAAAAGTTGATCTGGAGCCATGCGCCTGATCTCTGCAGCTCAAACTACTTTTCCTCCTCAGCCGTGAGGCTGCATGTCATCTCAGTCCTTACATAATGAATGGGCTCATTTGTCGGAAGTGGCTGACGAGCTACGATTCGGAAAATCACCAGAAACACATCAAATAAGACTCCCCACTAAAGTGTACGGACAAATTGTGTGTGTGTGTGTGTGTGTGTTCGTTCTGCCACCCTCCCTGCTCAGGCCTCTCTGGGCGAACTGGGGCCCCCCATACCTCTCTCTCTCATTCTTTCTCTCATTCTCTCTCTCTCTCTCTCTCTCTCGCTCTCGCTCTAGCTCTCTCTCTCTCTCTCGCGCTCTCTCTCTCTCTCTCTCTCTCTCTCTCTCTCTCTCTCTCTCTCTCTCTCATTCTTTCTCTCATTCTCTCTCTCTCTCTCTCTCTCTCTCTCGCTCTAGCTCGCTCTCTCTCGCTCTCTCTCTCTCTCTCTCTCTCTCTCTCATGCTGCCAGCTACATGGAGGCCTATTCATTTCCAGCCAGCATCGAAAACAAGGTCCAAAGTTCATAGTTGCTCCATGCAGATCTAGGCCAAGTCTTACATTTGGAAACTCCACCCCCCCACCTTCTCACAGACCCCTCCCCATCAACCTTCCAGGCTTTTCTAGCATTAGGCCTACTGTTATTTGTGTTTTGGTGTATCTCAAAGCAAATATGTTGCTTCCAAGACCCGACTCAGTATACAGTAGTAGTATTAGGCACGCATAGTATAGCCAGTACTGTGCCCAGAGCTGAAACACTTCATATATTCCATATTATTTCCATGATTTGTGAGGTGTTGCTATTTCAGATACCTGCATTTAAGTAGACATGAATGAAGTTCAGTGATTTGTGGGAAAAAAAAAGGCCACAATGTCTGTACACGATCACAAAACAGACGTCCTTTTTTAATTTAAAATTCTTGTTTTGTAAATTACAGTGCAAATGATTGCATAAAGCATTGATGATAATGTCATATACAGTCCCCCAGCACTGAGCTGTGGAGCGTTGGAACTGTTCTCTGGAGTGATGGTGCTTCATCCAGTTCTGTTTGGATGAGTTGGGGAGTTGGAGGTGAGGGGAGGCAGTGATCTTCCAACATCCTGACCTCACTAACACTGTTGTGCAATCAAATCCTCACCTCAGTGCTCCTAAATCTAGTAAATATCCTTCCCTGGACAGTACAGACAGTCGCTTCAACAAAAGCAGGATAAATTCTTTGTAATACCCTTGATTTAGGAAGAATCAGTGAATTAGTAGGTGTCTCAGTATTTTTGCACATTTATAATAATTTTTACATTATTAACATGTAACGTATTTAGGCTGATACTACAAAGACAGAGTTTTGTTTTGGTTTATTTATAAGGATGTAGAAGTACACATATAAATAAAAATAGAAATACACAGGTAAACACGGGCAACTATAAACAAAACGCGGTGTCTATTTACAATTAATGGCACGTGACTGTAGTGTTCTCCTGACAGGTTTGTCTTTGCTCTTTAATCTTGTAATCTCCCGAGAAGCCTGGCAGTGTGTTGAAATGGCTGGCACGTGGGAGGGAGGAAACGATGTGTTTCCATGTTTGAAATGATTTGTCATTACTGTGTTTCTGTAGTGATGAATGAATGGTCTCTTTTTAAAGCTTTTGCTCAGAAAGCAGAAGTATTGAGTTGTGTCTCATGGTTGTAATGCACATAATATCTGAGATACTTAAAATATTAACATTAACATTAAAATTTAACTCAAGACAGTTGTGAATAAAAGAGTGGATTCTCATTTCATAGCCTTGGATATGGTCCAAGATAGGTATGAACTGTAGGTTTCATGTGACTGGACTTCATGTGACTGGAACGTGACGTGGGAATGAGTGTGAGATGCTGCAGAACAGGCTTCATAACCTTTTTAAACAAAGCAGTGAAGGTGTATTACACACATGCTTCTGCATTTTGACCCGTTTGTTAAATAAATAGGGACACTGCAATTTGTGCTCTTTTTCTTCAGAGGTTATATTTACCTCATTTTAATATCTGTGGACCAGATGTTTTTATTTATTATGTCCTGATACTGTAGAATTTAATGAAGGTACTTTGAGTTTCACTTGACTTGTACATTTCCCTCATCATCAAGTTTTTATGTACTGACCCAGTTTGGCAAAGCACTCAAATGCAAAGTAGTTATCACACACGGTACAGTCTGTTCTCCCTCTGGATCGCAAAAATCAAATAACGTCACAGAGCTACTTATAATGAGTCTCCTTATTGCTCAGCCCAGTTCTGAATGACTCATTGAATTTAATGTTTTCTCACCTAGATACCCCAGATACCCAAATATAAATATAATTTTTATATTAGGTCCCCTTTAAGTCATTTGAAGTCATTTCTACAGTTTGCCAGTAATAATTGTTGAGTGACTTGCCTGCTATAATTGGCTGAATTCGTAGCCTCCTCAGTTCACATCCCACCTCACAGTAATGAAGTAACAAAACTTGCTCATTGACATGATCATGCAGTGTTCTCTTATTGTTCCTAAGTGATGTGTGAAAGATAACACTGATGTGGGCATCCAGATTATCGAGGAAATTGAGGTCTTGTATTAAAAGGCCTGTTTGGTCCATTGAAAATTACATTAACATGTAAAAAAGAAAAGAAACTAAATGACTTTTTTATATGACATGTTAATGCTAAGAGCTAAGTGGGAGATATTATCAGCCCCTTACAGAAGACTCAAAAGGAAATCTGATCTCAGATCTGCACTTCTGGTCTGGCGATGCCTGTTCAAGGCAAGCCGAGATTTGCTTTTGGGCATTTTAGTTGTATTCCGCCCCCATGATTGAGTTTCTTCAGTAACAGCTGCTGATAGACACAGTATGGTGCTCTCCACATAATATGGCACTTTTATAGGCCTTCTTTGCGAAGTTTGGCTCACTTTTCCAGTTTTGCTACAGATGCAGCTGCAGTGTTGTTTCCTTGGAAACTTTGCCATAGACATAATACAGGTCTTGTCGCTGTGGGTCCTCTAGGTAAACGTGACATCCTGTAAAGTAGGCTAGATCAGACATGGCGCAAAAGGGGGTGATTAATTTTGCAGCAACATCCATCCATTTATCCATCCATCCATCTATCCTTCTTCTTAACCTCTTAATCCTGGTCAGGGTTGTGGTGAGTTCCCCTACCCCTTCATTGGTTTCTGTGCAGGCCATTACACTTATTTAAGCATCGCCAGGACAGGATGAGCTACATTCAGTAACGTCTATTAATTTGTGATTCACTAATCACATTTTAGATCTTATTCTGATTCATGTCTCTTTACAGCTAAATTGGCTAATCAGTATTTTTTTTTAATGTTTATTAACCATGTCATGTTGAGTTAAATGAATCATTGATGTACACTACTACAATTCCAGTACTTTAAATTTGCCAAAAAAATGAAGTATAAATTAATTATGTGCATTTTACATTCTAAAAGGGCCATATCCTACTTTTTCTTGCACTTTTAATTTGATGATAAGTCCCATTTATTCAGGGAGTTGTGTTTTAAAAGTGGTCATCGTTCATTTTTATATGACTTTGTTTCAAACTCTCTCCATATAATCATACATGCTTGTTGGTATTATAGTGTCTTTTTAAAACTGATATTTAAATGATCTGTTCTGATGGACTACCCTTTTGCGCCTTAATCAAAAGCAATCTGGACTGAAACACTGCTTATAACTTCAGTGTGAGTGGGTGTGGCTAAACTCTAGTAAGATGAATTATTGAATATATTTAAATGTTGCTGTGAGCAACATTTCATAAAATTTAAATAAAATGTAACAAAAATAAATTTCACAATAATTTACCACTTGCAATGTAAGTGAACCTAATAAACTTGATGAAAACAAATATAAATTTTAAATAAGATCTTACTGTGTTTCTTAATGTCTTAATCTTATTCTTTTTCTGCTGTTAAATTTAAGAAAATTTGAAGTTTGATCTGTGCTTATTTATTTTGTTATACATTTAGTTTGGAGATCCCAAACCAGAAAACCGACTGTGCTTGATGAATGTCCTTATAAGCAAAGCTGTTTACACAGCAGCTATCTTTACAACACTGTCAGATATTTATTTTCACTATACAAGACACATCTTTTTGAATGGGCAGAGGTCAAAAATCAGACAAAAACCTCATAGTTTGTGATGTGTTTTATTCAGTAATGAATAAAGAACATGTTTTTGAAGCAGATGCCATGCTGAGCTTTACAAGCTTTCCAATTCATATTCCAACAAGTGAGTGCTCTTCTCCTTTATAACGTCTCTGGCATGACCCAGAAAATTAGTCAACATGCAGTAGTCTTGGAAGCAGTAAATACCCTTGGCCTTGAGCCCTATAGACCATTACATTACAACACTGCATGCTGCCAGCTATGTCTCAGAATGTGATGAATAATCTTGAGGTCTTGCTTAGGATACTTCAGCTTTATTGAAATAATGAAGATATAAAATTACTACAATTTTGAAGGGGGACGATGCCTGAACTGAAGCTCCTTTTTTCAGTCTAACTTCCTATAATTTCCCATTTCTACCTTCTGTTTCCCATGATGGTTTCGTACCACCTCCCCTTCTCCACCATCTTGTTTCTCTTTTCAAGAAGGTTCGAGCTCTCTAGCTCCAAGCAGAAGCTGCCCTGAACTCTTCCCCAGAGTCCCTCTCTTCCACAGTCATTTATCTCTTCTCATACAACATATGGTTAAGATATGGTCCAAACTAGTAAGCAATCCCATTTTTAGGACTTCTTAATCTATGTAAATAAAATGAGCAGATCCATCTTCTACAAGAACATTTTGTCAGCCATAGCTACTGGCTAATAAGCCACCTGCCTCCTATATGTTTAAAACTGAGATGTTCTTTTACTTCATAAAATTTACAGATAATGCTGCAGCCAGCATGAGATATACAATTTTCATGTCCTGTGTAGCTATAGAAATAAAATCTTTGGATATTGGTGAATTAATAGAAAATAAATGCAAATAAACAGTAAATTATCCAACAATAGATGTATAAGTACAATATTTACAGAATAACCAAATACTATAAACTGAAGAATAATAATGTCCTAAAGAATTAATAATTAATGTAATATTAATAATACTAATAATAATAATATACACAAATAAGACAAACACATATTACATATTAAACTTATATACTTTATATGTTGTAATAATATTAACAACAAAATGTTTATGTGGAGTACAAAAGTGATATTAGAGGCTGAGGAAAGAAGGATGTCAAGTCACATTTGTTAAGCTTTAGAAATAAAACCACATACAATTTCTAATAAAAGTAATAACTAGTGTGTAGACAACACCTCTGTTTATTCAGTTCTGAGCTCAAAAGTCTTGGCTACAAATTTTTAGAGTGTTTTTTCACAATATATCAGCACATCTGAAAATAGGTTTTTGGAAAGTCTAAGTTTAGAGCAGATTTAACTAAAATACAGATTTATGACACTTACTGTTTTGACTATGTTGTTGCTGAGTTTGTGCTGAACAAAAGCCTGTGAAACACTTTGGGGGAAAAAAAAAATTTTAGATGTGTGTAATTTGTACAAAATTGAAGGCATGTCAGACTACATCGGAGTGTCTGAAATATCCTCTGACACCAGGAGGTTAAGGATGTATGACTATCAACCTTAATAACCACTCTATACACTAAAATATGAGATATTAGTCCATAAACAACCTCAATCGACATAATAAAAAAATAAAAAGATTTATAGACAACTAGATTGTGTTTTCTTGTTCAACATTAGGGAAATAAGTGCTAATGTTGGCTCAGTGCACGTATTTGTATGTTCCATGCCGCCTTGTGTGTGTTGTCATGGAAAATGTCCAATTTAATGAGTGACCCCAAACTATTGCACTGCAGTGTAGGTCATATATAAGTAGAGTTTATGTCTTTGCCAGAAGGTTTCTGAATTAACTTAATGCTTAGGTGGGCTTACTGAGGCTTTTTGTTATTTAGTTTGAACTCTAAAATGTAAACCATAAGTTAAAAAGGAAAGAGAGCTTTTCCTGTAAGTCTGGTTTTTGAAATTATATTTAAGTAAACAGAGGCCTGCTCTGGCTTTAACCAGATGAGTGTGTGTGTGTGTGTGTGTGTGTGTGTGTGTGTGTGTGTGTGTGTGTGTGTGTGTGTGTGTGTGTGTATATGCATATACATACATGATTGTGTTCCAGCAGCTAGTGCAGGCTTAGCGCTATGAGCTGTGTGAACCTCTTCTGTGGAAAACAAGTTGATTGCTTCCAGGAAGATGGCGCCGCCCCGGCACAGCACCTTCCATTACTGTAGCTGTAGCTTCTGCTTTCAGCGTCACTATTCATGGAAGCCAGGCCTGTAGCGGCTGCTTTCCACTGCTTTCCAAATCTGTCTCTATTACTCAGTCCTGTTTCAGTATCTGTTTTGTGCTCGCTCGCATCTCTCTCTTTCCTGTCCAAAACACATGCGACTGACCTATTAGCTGCCGTTACATTATTCACCACTGCACCAACGAGTGGGCCATGAACAGAGCCGGAGCAGACTGCCTGCATTAATTATTCCTGCGAAAGGCAACTGTTTTTCTGATGGCCTGAACACGCACAAGTGATAGACAGCATGCATACACAAACCTGCTAATTTATGCACACTGGAGCAGTGCGGACACGTGCAGAGTATCCATGGTGTTGCATATTAAAAGTGCAAATCTCGGTTGGGCTTTTGGTTCATGAATGTATTCATAGTGCTTCGACAGGTGTGGCTTCAGATAATCAGGGACTGATTAGTCATTTAGTACAGAATAGAATGGAGTAGGATAGACTGGAATGGAATAGAACAATAGATTACAATGGAAAGGAGTAGAACATAATAGAGATAACTGGAATAGAATAGAGTAGAATGGAACGGAGTTCAATATACACTCTTAAAAAGATGTTACTTCAACACTTAATTAGTAAAAAAAATGGTTCTACGCCGAACTTTTTTGAAAAGGGTTCTATATAGCCCCAGAAAGTTTCTGCTATCATTACAATGTCACGCTTGTAATAATAGAAGAACCCTTTTTGGTGCTGTATAGAACCATTTTCTAAAAGCTTCTGTACAGAACCATCTACAGCACTTTACTCATCAATCTGAAGAACCCTTTCACCATCCAAAGAAATCTTTGAGTGTTAATGGTACTAAATAGAACCAAAAAAAGAACTTTTGTAGAACCATCTCTTTTAAGTCGAGATGAATGGAATAGAACATTCTGTTCTGCTGTACTCCATTGTGTCCATTCTTTACTAATTATATCCATTTTAATCTAATAAACATCATTCCACCCTGTTCTGTTCCTAAAATTGAAGAATACATAGGGAGTAGAATACAATAGAGAAGAATGGAGTAGAATAGAGTGTAATGACATTGAGTAGATTACAGTGGGATGAAGTAGAACAGAGTGAAAGTAAACAGGGAAGAATGGAGTAGAACAGGCTGAAAGGAAACGGTGTAGATAACATTTCTAATGGAGTAGTGAATGAAGCACCGTCATTGAGCAGTGTGCTTACACACACAGGAATTTGACCCATCTATGAAGTGAAACACACACACACACATACACACACACAAGCTCACACTAGTGTACAAACTTGGGAGCAGTGGGCACATGTACCCAAAGTGGTGGGCAGCCCCTTTTCATGGCCCAGTCCCTTTTTCATTTCTGTTCATAGGTTCTGTTCACAGGTCTTGCTCTTAATAACATAAATATTAAAACTGACGGTAAAATCTTCCATTTTGTTTATCTTTTTGTGGCCTAATTACAACTGTAACCAGAGCCCAATAGAAATGGTCTTTCATTTTTTTCATCAAGAAGTCGGAGCTTCAAACATTGTGATGGCCCATTCAGATCAATGGAACAGTCTGCAGTGCTCTGAAAAGCCTTATAATAATATAAAACAGTGGACTAAACTCTGTTGTCATACCATCCGCTGAACAGTGCTTTTTGAAGAGTAATACAGTAACCCTCATCCTTCCTCTTTTATTTATTTTATCTTAATCCACCTCCCATTTCCTCTTCCTCTTCACTCTTCCGACTGTATGTGACCTTTCCCCCCAAATGCCCTTTTGATCTCAAGTGTGCACTAGCACACTGTTGGGAATGATGTCCATTGTTCTCTACATGATCTGATGTGTTTACCTCTCTAGGTCTTTTGAAATGGCAGAAAGTCAACAAAATATCTAATTGTGTAACTTGCTGAGACTGTGTTCCACCGTTCTGATCTACAGATATCAACCAAAGTATGAAACCATTATCAACTCCTCCAAGCATTGCTGGCTTTGTATGCAAAGTAGAACAGGCCGTTCTTCCACTGGCGCTTACATGCATGTGTTTTGCAGTGGTTGATTTTTATCAGTTGTTTGTAGAACTCAATGTGCTCTCTTCTACAAGCTCCTGCTCATATCTGTCCTTGCTTTGTTCATTTGTACATTTATCAGTTTCATTTTAGTTGCTTTGTGCTAATAATATCCTTCTCTCCTGTAGTAATGGAGGCCATGGCAGTGAGCACATCGGCACAGGGTCAAGAGGAGTTGGACCGGAATGCTCCACGGATCTGTGGTGTCTGTGGGGACAAGGCCACCGGGTTCCACTTCAATGCTATGACCTGTGAAGGCTGCAAGGGCTTCTTCAGGTAAAACTCACCTGGATGTTTGTTCATCCAAAGAATGGAAAGGTTTCAGATGCAGACGCAGGGAATGAATGAACAGATCATATATAACTTTTTGTCTTATATTACAAAACAATAAGATAAACAATAAGCTTTTACATTCAAAACTTTATCAAAAATGTTTGCAAAAATGCACGTTAATGGCTTTGTTGATCAAACTAGACCAGATAAGTTTAATGTGCATTATTTCAAGAACATTTTGAAGATATGTTTTAATTAATGATGATCTTTAAATGAAGATTTTAATCTAACAATCATGACTGTCCTACATTCCAGTTACGCATTGTGGTTTTCATGACTGGGTCACATCTCTGTGCTTGGTCAATCGTTCTTAAAGCCTAGTGGTTATTTACCAGGGGCTTGAAAACCTACAAGAAATCATTGCATATTGTTGAACAGGCAGTTTCTGATACTTGCAGCTGATTGAGTGCTCGAAGGGGGAAGCAATCTCTGCAGCTTGTTAGGAGTGTCTCATGTTTTGTAGCAGTCCTGACAATGTGCCAGCACTTACATAATACACACTGGACAGCTATCCATGCGGTTATGAATATCCTCAGTGTCCTGAGACAACCTTCCAAGCAGCAGGACACAGTTTAGCTTGCTTAAAGGCCATTTCTAATATTCACAGATACGTGTTGATAAGTGAAGAAGTTTTTGTTTCTCTTTCTCATCTTATTTTTAAGCACTTTAAATATACAAAAAGGTCAACTGTGATTTTATATTCATTACACATAAAGTGACATATTTAGAGCCTTTTTTGTTTTAATGTTGGTGCTGTTTACCTATTTGAATTAAATTAGGAACAATGAACTTTTTTACAGCATTTAATTTTTTTGCATTGTGTTTCAAGCCTTTTTTGTTTTACTGCATGAGCTTGCTAATTGCTTTTTTTTTTTTTTTAGATGCTTTACTCGTAAGAGCCAAGCATTTTCAACAAGATTTTATTAGCCTATTTTGACATTGTTGATCATTATTGTCAGAGTACAATTTTCAAAACTTTCAATACTTCTTAATACTAATAAGTTGCAGCAATTTAACAGTATATTTTGTTTACAACTGAATATTGCATTAAAAAAAAAAATTTAATCATAGAAATATGTGTTTTTTTTTGTTTGTTTTTTTTTTGTTTTGTCAAAGACAATGATGTGTCTTTTTAATTTATATCCATTTGGTATTGAGTATCGTGGTACTAGACTTGGTATTGAAGTCAAAATTATGGTATCATGACAGCCCTAGTTTGGAGTGCCTCTGTTGGACCAGCATCTGGAGTTGTGTTTATGTACAGGAAGATGGGATGGGGGAAAGACGGGATAAAGGAGGGAAGGAATGAGAAGTATGTCAGGCTGTTTCTCAGACACCATACTGCTTTCATTACGGTGCGATCGCAGCTCTTGTCTGCTGTGTGATCAGGCTTTCATCCTGCAGAGCAGACAGCAGCGTTGATAATTGGCCCAAATATGGTCGATAACGATGGAAGAAGAGTTATCGACTGGGTCTCAGTGTAATCCCCCCACTGTCTGTTCAGATTCCTTTTTTTGCTATTATCATTGATGTTGAACTTGTTTCTAGTTTTAAATAGGATTCCAAGTACAACATTACACAGTGCGCAAACATTGACCTGATGTTGGGATGAATGACATGAACAAATAAACCTAGAACCTGGTCAGATCTGCTATGATTCAGCCCTGCACATGTTTAGAGATGGTGGTGAAAATGAGTCATTGCACATAATCTTCAGTGTAATGGAATACTTGGTGGTTTATTTTTTCATTGCAGTTATTGGATCATTTACTTGGGGGGGTGTTGCAGAAATTAGGGTAGTTGACAAACATAAAGAAAAGATGTTTTTTTTTTTTTAGGTAGTGGATATTTTAGGACGTTAGAATGAATTTTTCGTTTTAAGTTTTAGTAAATTACTGTTCAAACTGTATCATGACATTAAAACAAAAGGCTTGAAATATGTCACTTTATTTGTAATGAATATAAAATATGACTTTTTAACTTTTTTACTATATTAAAATTTTTGGAGACACAGATATATACAAATAGCACAAGAGAGATGTATCTTGATTGTTAAGGCCCTTATTTTTATGTTATTCATTTAATATAAATTTTTATAGAATTATTTAGACAATCTAAAGGAGAGTTCACACAAAACTCTGTGGTGTAAAAAAGTGAAACATTAACAATTCTGATACAAAAACGTACATGCTCATGTCATGGGCTTCACAGGAGGCTTCTGTCACATGACCTCTAATGGGGTCCTGCATAAAAGTTGTCCACGGAATTGCTTGATTTTATATCACAATATGGAGGCACACGAGACGATGTAGTTTTTAGTGATGTTGCTACATTTTTAGAAATATAAGGATGAAAATATTGACATTTACTGAAATAGACACTTGCAAATTGATGATGTATTTATCAACATTTTAATACTTTAATTTTTAATGTATAAAAGTTATCATATATTGATCCATGCTTGGGACAGTCACACCATAAGACATTACGGAATTTTAAATAAAGACAGTTGATCACATCAAAAAATGAGAAAATTGTGAAGACTTTCACTGAATTTATATATATTAGTTATATTAGTTACTTTATATTTATAATGTATATAGTACTGTATTATTTTTATTTAATGAAAATCAGAAATTATTAATATATTAAATTATTTATTATTCAGTTATTCTGAAATTATTAGAATTTTTAGTTTAGAGTAAATTACTCTTCAAAAAGTATCATCAACAAAGCAAAAAAAGTTTGAAATGTGTCAATAATCAATTTTAAATATATGACAGTATAACTTTCTGAATTAAATGGACTAAAATGAACTTTTTCACAATTTAATTTTGGAGATGCAGGAGTATTCATTTCTAACTTATGTAACAGTGAAAATGCCACATCACATCAACAACCCATTCATGTTGAAATGAGATCACTTGCAGTTTGGAGTAGTTAAAATTAGGCTTTTGCCCTATGGGTAATGAGATGGCCCATTGAGTAAGCAACCCTTTTTTTCAGCTTGATAATTGCTGCATATTTGGATGATATGCACAGCAAATTTCAGCAAGTTAACAGTTACTTTAACCTCCTGGAAAATCACTGTGATAATTTTATCTGCTACTGTGTAGCAGTAGAACCAAAGCTGGTGGTAAAGCTAGTGAAGCTTTTTATAAATGAAAGCTACTAAAGGCTTTGAATGTGTGAGGAATCTCCAAGGTTTTGCCTGTTTTGTTAAGTGCGGTTAATGTTGGTATAGGCGTTGTGCCTGGTTTCTCTCAGGATTTTTTGTACAAAACATTTGCTCATGTATCATTTTGCTCTTTTGGGCTCTAAAAACTATTGGGAATTTAGAGTATGTAAGTAAATCTGTCCTGTGCTTTGTGTGTATGAACACACACTGCTGCTCATACATTTATTTCAAAAGAAAATTATTTTTTCTAGCTGTTTGGAGACTATGATAAAAATCCACAAATGTTTGCTGCTCAAGATACTCAATCTTCAGGCATCATGGGACGTAGGAGTTAGGTGGATATGTGCTATGATCTATAGCACTTATTTCACAAATGCTGTACAAGAACTTTTTTTCAATGATGTACTTTAGTGGAAGAGTGCATATATTTGATATTCAAAGTGATTAATAGTGGTTACTGAGGTTGTTTATGGACTAATATCTCATTTTAATACTGTCTATCTAATAAATAACTAATATCTCCTATTTTAGTTATTAATAAGATAATCCTTTATCAATCCCACAGCAGGGAAATTTGCAATGTTACAGAAGCACAGGAAAAAGACAGAGGAAACATGTCAAAAATATATAGACAATATATAAAAGTGTATGTATGTATGTATATATATATATATATATGTGTATATATATATATATATATATATATATATATATATATATATATATATATACAAAAATAATAAAAATTAAAAATAATGCTAAAAAAAATTAATAATGTTTATTTGCGTTGTTTATATATTAATATCTCCTATTCTGATGATAGTAGTAATTATTAAAGATCCTTATAGACTAATATTTCCTATTCTAGTGATTAATAGTGTTGATTGTGAAGATGTTTATTGACTAATGTCTTACATTCTAGTGAATAATAGTGTTTATTTAGGTTGTTTATCTCTTTTGATTAGACTGATATCTATTATAGACTAATATCTCCATGTGTATCCATAATATTCCAGTGTCCCATGATGCCTTCTGCTGGACAGTTAACAGATGTACTGAAGCCTATAAACTCACTCTCAGCAACGTTTGGTAGATGTCATAACTGAGCTAAGTAGTAATGACATTGTTCTGCCTCACACTTCTCCAATAGAAGAGTATCTCCATCTGTAGCATTTGTGGTCTCCAAATGGCTAGAAAGTGTTGTCATGGAAAATTCTGGTTGACCCCAAACTTTTGAGCTGTTGTGTGTGAGTGTGCTGCGTAAACTCCGGGCGTGAATAGGGACAGTATGCCAGGGGAGGCGGCGTGTTTTCCTAAGCTCTTTCAGAGCCCTTTCTGCGTGACTGCACATGAAATAAATGTTTGTGTTTATGACTATTAAAAGGACAGGAGGGTGGGCTCAAGGTGGTTGCGGTCATGTGAGTGTGTGTGTGTGTGCCCATGTTCGCGTGTGTTTTGGGGTGGCCCTGTGAGTGTGTGCTTTAGGATGGGTGTAACTGAGTGGCTATGCCATGTGAGTAACATTTTAGTCCTTTTTAAATACTCCACCTTCATTGCCAAGCTTCACCCAAACGGTCCTCGTCATTGCGGCTCTGGGCCTGACCGGTCCAGAGCAGAGAGAGTTTACAGAGTTTCAGGTGCGGATTATATTTGGAGTATATTTGATCTGCGCGTCTCGGCCCACTTCAGGCATTTCTCCAGATACATTTTACATAACGACTCTACTAACAGCACTATATTTAAACTTCAGAATGTACAATAATGAAAAAGGGCTGTCATTACTGAGTGCTTTTAAATGCTCTTAATAATCAGATAACTGCAGAAAATCAGATTTTATCGTAATCTGTTTGCATCCTAACTTGGGTTTTCTGATATTGCAAAACTCTGGATCTATATTAGTCAGACAGTAATCATGTTTCTGCTTTACAACCAGCCTATAAACTCACAGAAGATGAAGCACAAATTGAAATGTTCTAGTGCTGATTTTATTCAACACACATTACTTTTTAAAGTTTTGAAAAGTCCATAATGCAACACTTACAGCTTCCTCTCTCGCTACAAATTCTGAACAAACTTTAATTAATTATTATTATTATTATTTTATTATTTTGAAACAGCCATTTTATCTGCTAGCTTCATAAAATACCTCAGTTTTAATGTTTTCTACCATCTAGAAAATGAATGTTAAAATCTTTCATTTCCTCGCCCATGTGGATGGTTCAGCATCACTCCTGAAATGTTTTGTTGGTGCTAATTTAAACTCAAATCCAGCTCTCTTATCAGGTTTATAGGCCATAATGTGATCTAATACTATGATGTGTTACATGATCATTTGAATAATCAGATAACTTCAGATCTTAAATTATTATGTGCATGTATACACACGTGGTGATCATATTATTGTTGCTATTGGCTGTTTAAGCTTAAATCAGTGAAGGGAGGTTCCTACCAGATGACCCCTGTTACATGCTTACAAGGTTATGGGTGTCTAGAGATGTTAGAATATGGTTGGGAATAGGCTGGGTGTAGCCTAAATGATTACATGCAGGGTTTTTGTCATTCTGTATAATTTCCATTGTGTTGGTAATAGGGGTGTAAATTACAAGTTTCATCATAATACGATCCTAGCTTGGAGGTTAGCACATTTGTCTCAAGTTTGAGTCCCCATCTGGGTGTTTTCCATGTGTCTGCATGTGTTTTCTTCAGGTTAGAGTGACTTGGATGTAGCCATGATTGTTGTTTTAGGTGCTGATATGGTGTTAATCTTTAATAAATTACAGCATTGATTCCTTTAGCCAACAACATGAGGATTGCCTATAACTCAAAATTTGCCACAATGCGACTGGCTTTGATACTAAAATTCCACACAATCTCTAACATTTCTGTGAACTTATACATGCAAACAAAAAATCATTTGCATATTTGATTAGTAAATAGTCATAAGCAGTAAATATGCTGGAACAAGTGTGAAAATAAAAGCACATTTATCCATTTTTAGGCATCACATTGACACAAGTGTTTGTTCATTTGATTGATGCAGCGATACAGATCATGCATTGTTGCATCCCTAACTGACTTCTTTAAAGAATTCTGTAATACTTGCTAAAAAAAAAAGCTATTTAGACATAAATTGGTGCGATTTTCAGAAATGCAGTTTGGGGTTTCAGTTAATAGTGTAAGGGAACAATTTACTGTCAGACATTGATTAATTTTGTGTTTGGTTTAAACTCCATCCACTAGATGGCAGTGTTGTAATCTATCTGTAGCCATTAGACTCATCCAATCTAATGTAAATAAGCATAGTCAAAGCATACTTCTAACATTAGCATTAGGAAATCCAGCAGACAAATACCACAGAGGGCTACATTTTATGCTTTAAAAATTGCAATAGATCACTTTGCTTATATTACATTATATTGAATCATAACCCCTGTATCATATTGCTATGTTCTTACACTACAATACACAGCCCTATTCAAAAAGGTAAGTAGTAATTGATTTTTAAATCCTGCCATTAGGTTTACTCAGGTAATGCTTAGAGCCACACAGTGATGTATAGACTAATGGACTAATGAGATGTTTTTTAACTGTTATTATATGTGACCCTGCAAGTGAAAACCAGGCCAAAGTCACTGGGCAACTTATTGAGATATCGTGTCAATATCGTATCACTCACATTAGCGACAAAACTTATCCACTCAGTTTTATTGCTGTAAATGAAAGATAACAGTCTCAGATATCTATTTTGATCAAAAACAAAACTTAAATTCACAAAAAAGTTGTTTTGAAAAAAAACAAATTTTGAAAAAAAATAATGACTTTGACCTGGTTTTCCCTGGCAGGGTCACATAATTTGTTTTTGATCCAAATATGTACTCCGATAGATATCTGAGACTGTTATCTTTCATTTACAGCAATAATACTGAGTGGCTAAGTTTTGTCGCTAATGTGAGTGACACAATATTGACACGATAACTCAATAAGCTGCCCAGTGACTTTGGCCTGGTTTTCCCTGGCGGGGTCACATATGTGCTTTAATTTCACATGTAGCACAGCATTTCTTCACTGATTTAGGCCCAGGTTTTAGTCCAGTTTTTTGCTCTTCTGTACTGACATTTTCCCTTTTTTTCTCCTTTTTTCCAGACGTAGTATGAAACGTAAGGCCAGTTTCACCTGCCCATTTAATGGCAGCTGCACCATCACCAAAGATAATCGCAGACACTGCCAGGCCTGCCGCCTCAAGCGCTGTGTTGACATTGGCATGATGAAGGAGTGTGAGTCATTGTTTTAAAATCACTCAAAACATTTTTTTGTCCTAATGGTTTTTAGTAAGATAAAACATAATCATTTTTAAACGTAAAAAGTTATAGGAACCCACACAAAGATGCTGCTTCTTGCGAAGAGACAAATATTAATATTACTGCTGTCAAATTCTGAAAAATTCAGCCTATTCCCAAATTCTGAAAAATCCCAGCACACTGTAATCACAATTAATCACAATTAAATGTTTGATATAATTTGACATTAAAGGCTTTTTTATTAAAAACAGTATAAAGTCTCACAATTAGACACAATACTCTTCTGAAATGTATTTCTGAATATTCAATAATCTTATTGAATCATATGATCACATCTTAAAAAAAAACAAACTGGACAATTTTAATAAATTAATTTATTTCTTCAATAATCAAAGAGGAAGTTTTAATAATGAAAGAGTCCAGTTTAGGTCAGATTCAAACTTAGTGTCACCAGTCTTCTATTTCACGTTGTCTGTTTGACCAGGGGTGGGGTTGAGACACACACACACACACACACACACAGCAAGAGACAGGACAAAGCTTTGCTTAATCAGAAAATATTTTTTTCTTTAATTCATTTCTTTGTTCTCACTAAGACACACACACACACACACACACTCACTCACTCACTCTATTCACTCTGAAGCTTGCTTGGTCACTTCTCTCTGTCACTCACTGAGCTGGACTGACTGCTTCTCACAGTTCTTGTGGGGAATGGATTTAATGCAGGCAGTGGAAATTATGAAAAGAATGGCTCTTAAATAAGACTTTGTTCTTTACATTCTTACAAATGAGCCATTCAGAAGAACCATGTCATTCACGAACATCATGAAAATGCATTAGCAATCTCAAAAAAATGGTCATTGTTAAACATCTCTTGTGCTGCACATTATTAGCGCATTAACTTTGACAGCCCTAAAGATTATTAGATTTTGTGAAACAGAATGAAAATTTTTTTAGGTTCTATTTCATCAAGAAGGAGTTCTGTCTCAGGTTCATTTTCCTTAACTCGGTAATTATTCCATTAATAGACATGTTGCAAAGGTTAAAATAAGCAGGTCAAAGATCAAGAACAGGACAGAGGATCAAAGCAGTGGTGCCGTAGGTGGTTGGATGCAAGTTTCTCTTTTTTTCCCTCTCTTCCTCAAAGCACCATCCATAACAGGGGTCAGAGAGCAGGCAGACATCATTCACATAATCATAACACAGCTCAAAACCACTCCAAGAGCCAAGAGAGATGCAGAAAACCAAAGACATGTTGGAGTTACCAGTTCAAAAAACACATGCAATACTTTGTAAAGCTCGACTGAAAACACAAGTCATGACAACACACAGGCCATGTAGTGTAGACAGGACAGGGTGGAGAGGAGGCACAGTTACAAACAAGACACAGTGCAGGGTTCCATTCAAGGGCTTTTATGCCAAGTGTTTGTTAGCACTTTGAAATGTTTGACAACATAGACAATGGAAGTATAGATTTTTTTACTTTGGTGGATAAATTGTTTTGAAAAATTTCAGTAGAAATGTTTTACAGGAAAAATTATGCAACTGAAATGTAGCTGCTTGTAGGGCTACAGCAATATGAGCTAAAATTTATATCAGAATTTTCCACTACTGTTAGGAAAATTTCATATGATATGATGATGAAAATAATAATAATAATAATATTGTTATTATTATTATTATTATTATTAACTTAAATGGTTATAACATTGTTAATATTAGGCTTATTTCATAACTTAAAAAGTCCCTTCTTAAAACCAAATTTTGTGATACAGGAAAACTAAAATCTTTTACTTTTTTTATTGTGTAGAGGATAACACACTCTAGTAGTGCTCTTTTATATATCCATAAAAACAAATCCATTTTGAGTCAGTCCATATCCATAAAAATACACCAGCTTTGAGCAAACCTATATCCACAAAAACTCACCCACTTCGAGTTACCCCATATTCTCAGAAACACAGCCGTTCTGAGCGTTCCCATATCCTCAAAAACACAGCCACTTTGAGCAAGTCCATATCCTTATAAAACATTTTCTTTTTATGTTTAATTTATAAGATTTATTTGATTTAGTTCATGGTTAATGCTGCCTAAACACACATAACAGAAATGTTTAACATGTGCCTCACAATATATAAAATCATGTAATGTGTATTCATGTCTCTCAAACACACACTTGCCTATAGACCATCTGCACGAATACTCTGTGTTGCCATGATCACAGGTGTTTGTCCTTCATAGCAATACCTTCAGCATCTTCTTTTAGACCTTAAGAGGCACGACAGCTTCTGCAAAAGCTTCTGCTGTGACCAGATGCTTAGCTTAGCTCAGAGAGAACTCATACATACCGGTACTACTTTGAGCAACACGTTGTGCCACAGTAACACACCAAGCACAAATCAATATTAAAAAAAGGCTTATTTTACTTTGCTTTAGGATTCCAATTCGCTCAGTCCATATGGGCTTCTCTTCAGCATGTACTCTACCCCTACACTCATGAGCTCAGGCGTGGTGCCTAGCTCAGACATCTCTCTTCTCTTTTGTTTGGGTCAAACTGAGCTCTTTTAACCTGTTCCTGAAGCTTAATCTCCAGTCAGCCCCAGGTGTATGCAGAGCTCCAGGCCTGGACAATTATCCTTGCCTCTTTACCATCACAACAGCTGTGTTAGAATGAATTAACATATCATAAATTCCATTAGCAGCACAATTTGTCTTGGAGCTTTTCTCCATTTCTTTTATGACGTGTGAGGAACGAGTACTGGTGACCTATCCCTAGTTAACATGTCCAAATATTTGTGGACACACACACATGCAGCTTGTTTAGAATAGGCTTAGAGCAGATAAACATGAACCTATTGGCACGTTTAATGCCAGGCGTATGACAGTAGAGACAAAAGCAGGATAAATGTTTTTAATACCCTTGATTTCAGAAGAAACAATTAATGAGCAAATGTCTCAATACTTTTGTGCAGATAGTCTACACAATTCCATTATGCCTTTTCAGAAAACAAGGCGTTCCTGTGAGTCTGGTTTCCACAGTACTTTTGTTTGTGGCTTCTGTTGAGTGCAAATATGCACGCAGCTTCAGCTCTGACGGCATCCCATTACGCTACCACACAACTGTGGTGTAGTTAGATCGGTCAGTAAAAAAAGGAATACTCCGCTGTTCTGGAACACAAAACAAAAGTCAAACAAAAAAGATTACAAAAATAACCTCAAGAGTGAGCAGGAGAAAAATTGTCCAACAACGGCAATCTTTCTCCAGCCTTGTTACACAATAGACCGACCCAGATTTTCATTCATTGGCAGAAGGTGGAGCAGCATGGCTCGCTAAAACAGTCCCAAGTCCAAAACAGCCCCCACCCCCAGTTCTCTTTAAGACAAGACTGATCCGAGCAAAGCAGCAAAGGGCCTCTTTGTCTGGGAGCAGCAGTCGTGCAGGGACAGAAGGTCAGAGGTAAAGCCTGAGTGCTGTGAAGGTGCAGGAGAATTTGTGGCTGGAGGTTAAAAAAAAGAGAACAAATTTCTGCCTCTCTGCACAGACCAGTGATGTCAGTGGGATTCCAGAACTTTTAGATTTTCGTTTAGATGTTCTCTTGCGTATGACTGCTTGTCTCTAGTGAAGAAACTTCTCTAGCGTCCCTGTCTTTGCCCTCTGAAGTGTAGGGTGTTCCTGCTTTTGAGACTTTAGACTAATATTGTGATTTAGTATCCTCTGGTTCATTTCCTCATCTTCACTTTTTGATGTTTATGCTTCTATTATTGTGTTAAAGGTATAAATCACTGACCTCATAGTGATTCAATCAGGATTATTGAGAAAATTATTTAATACCCTATGAAATGAAAGCAGATCCTTGTATCTACACTCATTTTCCATTTTATCAGCTCCACTGACCATGTAGGTGCACTGTGTACACTTACGGACTGTGTGCACAGGTTATTTTGGTCATCTTCTAGTCCTTCAGCCATGATCACAGGACAGTGGATTTTTTTGGTTAGTGGACTATTCTTAGCCCAGCAGTGACGTTGAGGTGTTTAAAAACCCCAGCAGCTCTGTCCTGGTCCTGTGGGGTCTTGATCATTGAAGAACAGGGTAAAGGAGGCTAATAAAGTATACAGAGAAACGGATGGACTACAATCTGTAATTGTAGAACTACAAAGTGTACCTGTGTGGTCAGTGGAGATGATAAAATGAACAGTGAGTGTAGATATAATGAGGTGGTTTTAATAAAGTGGCTGGTCGGTGTATATATTAGTTTTTTTGCTGCTCTGTGTTTATTATATATCCACTTTCCCTCTGATTTTAATTCTCACATTTCCTCCCTGTAGGGGAGCGTTGTAGCCGTGTAGTGTCGACATCAGAATTTCACAAATTTAGCATGTTTATTTATCTATGGTCAAGCACAGTTTTTCTGTTTACCTGCGGTTCAGGGTAAGTTTTCCTTTACTCTCGCATTAACAGATGCTGTTAGCACCTGCTCAGCACTGGTTCAGCTCAGGCTTTCCCAGTCCGAGATTCTCCACAGCTTTTTCTAAAACAACACTCACCCGAGTTGACCCAAAGCCAGTCTGCTCAGTATGGTCCTTCGATTCCCTTACAGTAACAAGATACTTATCTGTGAGCAGTTGTGGGAAGTGTGTTTACTGATCAACACATAAATAGACAACAGCTTATGGGTGCCAACCTCAATTGCCTCTCTGACATGTTTATGGCCACCAATGTGATTTGGTTTTTGTGTTTAGAAAATAACCAAACCGTTAGTTTACAAAGCAGTCCATCATGCTAAAGTCGCATTTGTTTACCATGTCCATTTTGTTTGATAACCTGTGTTTAGTTACTCAGTCATAATCTGTTGCTGAAAAGCACACAAACATGAACCAGAGTGGAAAGTATCAAATTCCATGTGTTTAGAGTTCAAAGCAAGGATCAAACCCAGATCAGATTGCACGTGGGAAAAAAAATCAACGTTCTCACTGTCTATATAGAGCTTACTGAACAGCTAGTAGAAGCACGTTTTAATGCTGCAGTGATGGCGGTAGAGCCTGTCCTGTGTGATGACAGTCTCTCACTGCCTTAGCATAATACTCACAGGAGGGTTGTTTGATGGAAGCCATAACCACATGTATCCATTTGTATGTCAAACATTATGGAGAGAATGGGACTTAGCCAATATCTATTAAGTTCAGCCAAAGTGTTATTTATTTTTAAGTGACTCAGGATAACAAAATCAATTCAGTAATAAATTGTATCTTGTCAGTTGATTACTTCACAAATTACTTTTGTTATTTTTGTCATGAAATACAGTTCCTCATAAAAAATAGATTCATAGATTGGTTTACAGATTTATATTTTTTTGCATGTAAATTCACATATTTCAATTTACAATACTAGTCTGGCTTAGAGCTCAGGAAAATCAGAAATCCAGAATGTCAAGTAATTGAAATATCTAGTTTTTAGTTTGAATAAAGTTCTATTTCAAGAGTATCAATATATTTTTTTTCCAAGTATCTTTATTGAGATGAACAGTTATTAAACATACAAGCATCAAGTTTGCATTTTTTTTATACCCCTGAAACCCTCCCTCCAACCCCACCCTAAATAGAGACAAAATTAAGTACACAAATAGACAAATGCTAAATAAGTACAAATTAAAAAAGAAAAAAATAATAAATAAATAGATAAATAAAAATAAATAAATAATAAAAAAACAAAGAGGGAGAAACAGGGATGTTATTGGTTCACCACTTCACATTCACAGTTTTTGTTAGTGTTTGAGTTTCTTAATAATCCAGTGGTTATGGTTTCTCATATGTTTTCAAAGTGGGTTAACACAGAGTTCCAAATTTTATAAAACATTTTGGTTGATCGTCTAAGTGAGTATTTAATATTTTCTACTTTGAGAAATAACAAGAGGTCACTTAGCCAGTGTGTAAATGTTGGTGGGTATATTGATTTCCATTCTAGCAACATTCTATAGCAACAAGAGTATCAATATTGAAACAAAAAAGTATTGAAATGTCACTTTATATTTAGTGAATATAAAATGATTTTTTACCATTTTGAATTAAATTATGAACACAAATGAACTTTTTTTCTCAATATTCTCATTTTTGGAGATGCTGTAGTGAAAATGATACATTTAAGACTTTATACCTTAATTGCAGGTTATGAAAATAGCAACTAAAATGTACATTTTTTCACATCTGTGATATCTATTGTATTTGAGATACTAGGTCCATAAAATTAGGGCAGATTTCCTGTGAATTTGCCTCGTCATAACACTGTCCCAACAGCGAGTCGGTGTTATGTTGCACTGGAAATGTCAAGTCTGCACATGAGATCAGAGCATAAACAAAGGCTGGACATAATCTGGTGGCAGTGTGATATATCAAAAATGGAGATGGGCATCCAGCAAAACCACCATGTCACACCACAATACTTGCTTCCACTCTTGGCCGGTGTAGGCAAATCTAATTTAATAGCCGTGTTTTGATTTTATTGTTAATGCTCATATAGTGAAGGCCAGAATTACAGTACATGAGTGTTCTCTCTGAGATTAGTTGTGACTCATTCAAAGCCAGACCACTACTGAGGACACACACAGACTCACACCACACACTCCTCTTTCACTCTCCTTATGGTACACAGTCATCACGCTGTCTCTGTGGCACAGTTGGCAGGCTGCTCCAGTCGTCCCACGCCGGGAGATGTCTGCTGCCCACACAGTGTCTACTATCAGCAAGACTACTCTCAGATCAGATAACTCAACGGTCTGCTGTTCATCTTCATTGAGCAGTGGCCTGATGTAGGGTCAGTTACTGCGAGTCGAGGTTGTTTATTTGTTTTAAAAGTAATTTGACCCCTGCTTTGATCCAGGTTGGATTAAGCCCAAATAATTTCACAGTCTGTGTTCATTTGTACATAATTAAATACTGCTCTGGCAATTGTAGCCTTTTTACCAAAGTTGCTTTACATTTGTGAAATAAAAAAATCATACAAAAAGTAGGAAACATTATCAACGTCAATGTACAGCAATTATACAGAGATGTTGTTATACTGAGCAACCCATAAGGAACTGGTGAAAGAGCTGGAGGCATCAGATACCATTATGAGAGTTCTATAGTACTGTAATATGAAAGGCTGCCATACAAGAAGCCTTTACTGCTAGACTGGCATATAAAGCCAAATTCAAGTTTGTACATAATCACTAGGACAAAAAACATCATCTCAGCGGTGAAGCATGGTGGTGGTAGTATCATGTTGTGCAGACATTGATTCTAAGCTTTTTCTAAAGTCGTGACCAAATGGTTTAAGGACACCAGGGTGAATGGATTGGCCATTGTATTGCTTGGGTAATACTAATTTGGTTTGTGACAAATGACAGACTGTTAAGATAAGAATGCCAGACAGTTGAGCTCCCGCACCCCTCCCCTCCTTGCTCTAAGGCTATAGTAATAAACTTTCAACATTATTCACACTATTGTGCATTGTATAACTTGTACAATTATAACCTGTATAAGTAATTATTATTCATTTATTTTTTTATTTTATTTTTTTATTTTCCTCTTCAGTTTATTTACACATTCATGTGGCTACTAAGGGCGATTTATCTTATGTATAATATCTCCTTATTGTTTATTTTAGGTTGTGTTACTTATCTTGTTTTACTTCACTTAAAGGAAACAGGGGAGGGAGGTGGAAAGGGTTTAAAGTGAAAATATGAAGGTGGATTTGTGCAGAATTGGATTTTGTTTGTTGTGCATCTGTGCCTGATTTTGTCTGCCAATAATAAAATATTAAAAAAAAAAAAAAAGATAAGAATGCCTGTCGTGGAAGAGCAAAAGGGTTTGTCTGCACACTACTGCCTCAAATATTACTTCTGTTTATATAGCTCTATCAGTGTCCATTGATCTGCTATTCATCTGTCTATTATATATCTCTGTGTAGTTATTCTGACTGATGAGGAGGTGCAGAGGAAGAAGGATTTGATTCTGAAGCGGAAGGAGGAGGAGGCGGCACGGGAGGCGCAGAAGCCTCGCCTCACCGATGAGCAAAATCAGATCATCAACACACTGGTGGAGGCGCATCACAAAACCTACGACGACTCCTACTCGGATTTTGTCCGATTCAGAGTCAGTGCACCATACGTGAATTAGTAACGTTTTCAGAACATTCCTACATCTTCATTCATAGACGTTGATTTTAAAATTTGTTTTTGCAGATTTTGTCACGTGAAGCCAAAGACATATTTCAGTTTTATTCAGTTCTTCGCAAGGATGCTTTCTAAATGTGTATCAGATCAGTTTAAAGTTTATGTGAAATGAGTTCTGTAAAGGCCATCCTTTCTGAGTACTGCTAATGTATGTTATTTTTTTATTTTGTATAGATGTATTAAACTACACTTGAGTGTCCATCCATCCATCAAACCAATTAACTAAGTGCAGAACATATCTACATTCTATTTTGGTGCAGTGACTCAGTATTCACAGAGGAGTCCAGGCTGCCTGCTAAATTTTACTAAGTAAAAGTCCTGGTCTAAGAGTAATTTCAGCCATTCAATCACTTACTCTATTGGGCATTAAACCCCGACCAGCACTCTAAACTGTTAAGAAAGTTCTTGTTTGTGTACTGTTTTTATTAACCTGACAGAAAGGAAGCATCCATCCACCAACCCAACCAACCATCCATCTATCCAATGAACTAAATACAGAATAGATGTTGATGCAGATTATTTTTGTTGCAGTGACTAGCACAATTTACTCATAATAGTAACAACAGGGGCTGCTTTAAAATTGATGGTCTAAAAGTTTTGGTTTTTCATTCAGTCACTTGCTGTATAAAGTTAAACCCCTACCAGGACTCCAAACTGGTCAGAATATGCTTGTTTGTGTACTGTTTTTATTGCGTGGCATTAATGTAAACATTATTATGTGTACTTACAGCCCCCAGTGAGAGAGGGTCCGGTAACCCGCAGCGCAAGCCGTGCAGCCTCTCTTCACTCCCTCTCCGATGCATCTTCAGACTCATTCAACCACTCACCAGGTAGCATGTTCTCTCTGACTTACTCATTCACACATTGAATTAAACTGAAGCTTTATCTCCAGGAGGATTGTCTGCATCTCTAGTGTATATAAACATTATGTATGTTAGGAAACTGAAAACTGATGAAAAAGCACAAATACATAGAGCAAGATAAAGCGATAATCATTATGATACAGGAGATACTATTCAATATATTGTGATATAGAAAGCAAGGCAGTATGATGCAGTTTTTAAAAATGATATACATAAAATCTGTATCTGTATGAAACATTTATGCAGTCAGAACAGCGGGTTCTGCATTTGTATATATCCCTGTAACATTGAACACAGTAGCACTATGATAGATTACAGTACCCTCTGTCTCTTTCTCTCTCTCGCGCGCTCTCTCTCTCTCTCTCGCGGTCTCTCTCTCTCGCACGCTCTCTCTCTCTCTAACGCGCTCTCTCTCTCTCGCGCTCTCTCTCTTGTGCTCTCTCTCTCTCACGCTCTCTCTCACTCTGACTCTGTCTCGCTCTCTCTGTCTCGCTCTCTCTGTCTCGCTCTCTTTCTGTCTCTCTCTTTCTGTCTCGCTCTGTCTCTCTCTTTCTCCATCTCGCTCTATCTGTCTCACTCTTTCTCTCTCACTCTTTCTCTCACTCTGACTCTGTCTTGCTCTCTCTGTCTCTTTCTCTTTAACTCTCGCTCTCTCTGTCTTGCTCTCTCTCTATCTCTCGCTCTCTCTGTCTCGCTCTCTCTCTGTATCTCTCGCTCTCTCTGTCTCGCTCTCTCTGTCTCTCTCTCGCTCTCTCGCTCGCTCTCTCTGTCTTGCTCTCTCTGTCTCTGTCTCGCTCTCTCTCGCTCTCTCGCTCGCTTTCTCTGTTTCGCTCTCTCTTTCTCTGTCTCACTCTATCTGTCTCTCTCACTCTCTCTCTCACTCTGTCTCTGTCTCGCTCTCTCTCTGTCTCACTCTCTCTCTCTCTGTCTCGCTCTCTCTCTCTCTGTCTCGCTCTTTCTCTCTCTGTCTTACGCTCTCTCGCTCTCTCTCTCTATCTCTCTCTCTCTCTCTATCTCTCTCTCTCTCTCTCTCTCTCTCTGTGTAGAGTCCGTCGACACCAAGTTGAACTTCAGCAGTTTGTTGTCGATGTATCAGGAGGGTACAGGCAGTCCAGAGTCCAACGAGGATGACAACTCCCGGCTCTCAATGCTGCCCCACTTGGCTGATCTGGTCAGCTACAGCATTCAGAAAGTCATTGGCTTTGCAAAGATGATCCCTGGTTTCAGGTGTGGGGACTTGTCTGTTTTTCTCTTTATCACATTTGTTAGTATTTCTGCATAGTCTGTGTTGCAATATACAGTGTGTCCCTTTGTTTGTTTGTTTTTTGTTTGTTTGTTTTTTACCCCAATGGGTGAGAATAACTTTAATACTAATTTAGACATGGTGATGAAATTTGGATTAAATATACTTCAGTCTGTGTGAAAAAGACTGTTACAGTGCAGGTAGATGAGTGTTATTTTCTGATGAATAATATCTGTGGCTGTCGCAATAGAGGTTGGCGCTCATCCAGCCATATCTATCGGTCGCCTGCAGCTGCAGTGCGACATTAAAGCCCTCAGTTATCCTCGTGGACACAGCAGGGGAAATTGGTTATTTCACCCTGAGAATTGTGCAATGATCCGTGTATAATGCGTCCATTTGTGTTGGTCCTCTAGCTCTACATTGGTTGGATAGTTTTGGTTGGCGCACTGTTTTCACTCCAGCAGTGACACTGAGTTGTTTTTAAACATCAGCATCAACACACTGACACACCACCACCACATCAGTTACTGCAGTGCTGAGAATGATCCACCAGTCAAATATTACCGGCTCTGTTATGGTCCATTGAGGAACAGGTTCAAGTAGACTAACAAAGTTTAACAAAGATGGTCTACAGTCTATCATATATAATGACTCGTATAGAATGACTTTGATAACCTATGGGGAACTTTTTAAAGGGTAACACAAAAAAAACAGCAACAGCTTTTTACCTTCCTTTTGTTTCACTTTTTTGCAAGTGATTTCTGTTTTTCATTTTTAGAGAGAGCTTCAAACTGTTAAATAACAGGTGAAAAACCATCATTATGATTAATTTGAATTGCCATTTCAGCGAGCAAGGAAATGGTGTCATTATACTTCATTTAGATAAATGGGATTCAAAGAAAATGTCACCTAAATTGCTTGTTGTTTTGAGGAATCATGCTATACTGTGCTGTGCTGGACATGGCTTTATTGGGTGTTACTATGTCTTAGGTTTTTCATTTAGAGTTTAGAAGCAATTTAACCTGGGGATAATTTGCAGTAGTAAGTTCAGACAGGTAAAATGACAACTTTTTAATGAGTTGTATGTGTCTCAGAGAGAGAGAGAGAGAGAGAGAGAGAGAGAATGATTGAGAGAGAGAGAGAAAATGAATGTGAGAGTGAGAATGAGAGAAGGAAAAGTCAGATAGAGAGACCCCCCGTGGGCGGCATTAATGCTGTTAGTGGTAAGTGCCAGTGTGAGCTGGCTTGTTTTGGATTCTGGTGTTTTTTGGTTATTATTTGGAGAGAAGAGTACAGCGTGTTTCTGCATTTACCGCATTAGTGCCACCTGCAAGTTAATACAGATTTACAGAGCAGAAACTGAATACAAAATCATTTTTAGAAAAGGTGTGTGTGTTTCTGTGTGTGTGTGCTTGCTGTTGCTGAAGTCTCTCGTTGGCTGGGTAACCATAGAATGTTCTGCACATCCTGTCCTTGTGGAGAGAAAAAACAAGATTGACGTAAAGCACCCCCTGTGCTGAGCGCACACACACACACACCAATTCTCTTATCAACATCCGCAAGTCCTTTAAGATGATGTGGAAGCTCATGGACTTCTCAGGCATTTATTAATTTTCAACCACACACACACACACACACACACATACATACAATCCTCTTACCGACACTCACCCTCGTTTACACAAAGACACAGGAAACTTTTAATTATTTACGGACTCTTCAGGTACTCGAAGGTGTAGTAGAATTTCCT
>BRDA01004703.1:61781-77926 GCA_036984385.1 Crenuchus spilurus
GTGTTGATGTTGAGTATGTTGTTGTTGATGGTGGTGATGTTGAGAATGTTGTTGATGATGCTGATGCTGTTGGTACTGTTGATATTGAGTATGTTGTTGATGGTGATGTTGAGTATGTTGTTGTTGATGATGCTGATGCTGTTCGTGTTGTTGATGATGCTGTTTGTAGTGTTGATGTTGAGTATGTTGTTGTTGATGGTGGTGATGTTGAGTATGTTGTTGATGATGATGATGATGATGCTGTTGATGCTGTTTGTAGTGTTGATATTGAGTATGTTGATGTTGATGGTGGTGATGTTGAGAATGTTGTTGATGATGCTGATGCTGTTGGTAGTGTTGATGTTGAGTATGTTGTTGATGATGGTCCTGATGTGGAGTATTGTTGATGATGATGCTGATGCTGTTGGTAGAGTTGATGTTGAGTATGTTGTTGATGCTGATGCTGTTGGTAGTGTTGATGTTGAGAATGTTGTTGATGATGATAGTCGTGATGTTGAGTATGTTGTTGATGATGCTGATGCTGTTGGTAGTGTTGATGGTGGTGATGTTGAGTATGTTGATGGTGATGCTGCTGATGCTGTTGGTAGTGTTGATGTTGAGTGTGTTTTTTATATTGATGGTGGTGATGTTGATGATGATGGTCATGATGTTGAGTATGTTGATGATGGTGATGGTGGTGATGTTGAGTATGTTGTTGATGTTGATTGTAGTGATGTTGAGTATGTTGTTGATGTTGATTGTAGTGATGTTGAGTATGTTGTTGATGGTGAAGATGATGTTGGGTATGTTGTTGATGGTGATGGTGGTGATGTTGAGTATGTTGTTGATGTTGATTGTAGTGATGTTGAGTATGTTGTTGATGGTGAAGATGATGTTGAGTATGTTGTTGATGGTGATGGTGGTGATGTTGAGTATGTTGTTGATGGTGATGGTGGTGATGTTGAGTATGTTGTTGATGATGATGGTCATGATGTTGAGTATGTTGTTGATGGTGATGTTGAGTGTGTTGTTGATGATGCTGATGCTGTTGGTAGTGTTGATGTTGAGCATGCTGTTGATGGTGAAGATGATGTTGAGTATGTTGTTGATTTTGATTATAATGTTGATGGTGAAATTGATAATGATGTTGGTTGATGATGTAGATGATGAATACCATGATATGAAACCCTACAAGACATATTGCTGTAGTGCCGTGTATGAGGATATTAATGTTAGATTTTTGTCCCTATCAGTCAGCTCTACTATGTAGGTGCACTGTTGCACACTATGAGTCATAGCCCTCAGTCCAAGGTCTGCAGATAAATTGAGTTTTTAGAATCATAAGTCATAAGTGTTCTCCAACATAGTTTATTCTTTCCCAATGTATAATCTTGGTAGTTTCATTTTCACGCGTTCTTTCCTGGTCTTTAATTGCAAAATGTTTTTCATACGCATAAGTGATTGTGTAGTAAGCATGCCAGCTCAATGCTTTTACTTTCTCTCTCTCTCTCTCTTTCTAACACACACACACTCTCAGGGAGCTGACTGCAGAAGATCAGATAGCTCTGCTGAAGTCCAGTGCTATAGAGATCATTATGTTGCGCTCCAATCAGTCATTCAGTTTGGAGGACATGAGCTGGAGCTGCGGAGGACCTGACTTCAAATACTGCATTACTGACGTGACCAAGGGTGAGATACTGTACACTTTCCATATACTGCAATACTACATTTTGGTATTTGCACATCACAATGCATCAGTTGACAAGTTTTAGAATTTTACTGTCCCTCATTATAATATATATATATATATATATATATATAAAATACCAGTGAAACACACACACACACTACTGAACACACTAGGCTGTGAGAACATGTGCCTGAAGTGGTGGGCAGCCCTTTCCATAGTGCCCAGGGAGCAGTTGGGGGTGAGGTGTCTTGTGTGTGAGTGACTGAAGGGCACTTCAGTCATGCCCTGCCTGGGGATTTCACACACTGTCACATTTGTTTTGTCTCATCACTATAGCTGGTCACACTCTGGAGCTGCTGGAGCCACTGGTGAAGTTTCAGGTGGGGCTGAAAAAGCTCAACATGCATGAAGAGGAACACGTGCTGCTTATGGCCATCTGCCTCCTGTCTCCAGGTGTGTGTGTGTGTGTGTATGTGTGCGCCTCTAAGGGACATTAAAACGTTTCACGCCAGCTCATGTGAAGACAAGCTGGTTTTGTTGTACAGTATTTGCACAAGCTGTGATGCCTTGCCTATTATTTACATCACCCTCTCTTTCAGGCTGTCAGTCACTTTCTCTCTCGCTTTCTCAATCTATACTGTTTTTTTCTGTCTTTCTCTCCATCTGTACTTTTCTTTTTTCCCATCTCCATCTGTCTCCCTCATGTTCTGTCTCTCTGTCTTTCCCTCTCACTTTCCATCTCTCTCTTCTCTCTCCATTGTTCTTATAAGCATCATTTCCATCTCGTTTCTTTTTGTGTGTTGTGTTAGTGAGATGGTTCAGTGGTTAATGATGAGTTGGTTATGTGTGTAAACTGCATATTAATTATACATAATTATGTATCTGAGTATCAATTCTGAGACATCCATACTTACAATCCTGACCTTTCTTTTTGAAAATTGATCCTCACATATAATTATCAATTCTTTACCCTTCTCGGCCCTTTTTCTGACAGTAAACAGAATAACGACAGCAACATTCATAAGCTGTGTGTTAGAAGGTTCGAAATTTTTAAATATATCAGTTTTTCATTTGGAAGAAATCATTTTTATGCTGGAAATGGATAGACTGTTCCGGGTACTGCTTACCTGCCTAGCAGGAATTATATTTGTAATGCCCATATTTATTTAGTTTCATTGTAAAAATAGAAAAACATTACCAGTTTAAAAATATTTGTGTTTGCATTGGTGTATCTCAAAAAAAATTTAATATATAAAAAAAATTTTATCCAAAAATTTAATTTAAAAAAGTAAACTCATATATTTTATTTTCATTACACGTAAAGTGACATTTCAAGCCTTTTTTGATTTACTGTTGATCAGTATGGTTTAAAGCTCATGAGAATCAGAAATCCAGAATCTCAAATGAATAGAATTTAATTTCCAGTGAATTACTATTCAAACAGTGTCAACAAGGCTTGAAATGTGTGACTTTACATGTAATGAATATAAAATATATGATGGTTCACCTATTTTAAGTCAATTATTAGCACAACTGACCTTAGTCGCACCATTCAAATTTTAGGAGATGCACTAGTGCAGGTATAGTGCTTCAGATTCAAGCACTATGTGTGTGGAGGATGGACTGTTTTGAAGGAGGGGGGGTTTAACAATTTGACAATGAGGTATTAAAGCTCTCTCTCTCTCTGTCTCTCGCTCTTTCTCGCTCTCTGTTTATCTGTCTCTTTCTCTCAGACCGGCCAGGTGTGCAGGACCACGCCCGTATCGAGGCTCTGCAGGATCGTCTGTGTGATGCCCTTCAGGCGTATATCCGGATCAATCACCCCGGCGGCCGTCTGCTGTACGCTAAAATGATCCAGAAGCTGGCAGACCTGCGCAGCCTGAATGAGGAGCACTCCAAGCAGTACCGCTCACTCTCCTTCCAGCCTGAACACAGCATGCAGCTCACGCCGCTGGTGCTCGAGGTGTTCGGCGGCGAGGTCTCCTAGCGGCCCCTCACTGACCCCCACCCAGACCCTCACCATGGCAACAGCACTGCCCAGGACACCACACACATCCAGTGGCAGAGGCCCTCTGCAGGGAACCGGTGTGACGGGGGATGGAGTGTGATTACAGAGTTCTGTAGGGGTGTGTCACTGTATGTGTGTGTTGTACAGGGGGGTTGGGGGTTATGTACGTAAGTCCAGAGAAGGGTGATGGGCATGCTTTTAGAATTCCCTTTCCTAAGCTAAAGGAAATATAAAAAAAAGAATGTACTTATGAATATAAGAGTATAGCTATAAACATAAGCTAATATCTATATTTAAGAGAGATGGTTTCTACTAAAACTGAAGCATATGGCTGGGTTATCCTCTGTTGTAAAATAGGATTAGCAGACCCCTTTTGGTTTGTGTGTGTATGATTGTATGAAGAGATATATGGAGACGTGTGTTTGTGTGTAATATGAGAGTACGCTAACAGATGTGCACACACACTGAATGAAGTGTAAAGGGGGGCTTTCTATTTTTGATGTCTGTATAGATAGAATATTTAATGACCACAAGAGAGCGAGCCTGTAAGAATGTGACTGAACCCTGAGACTGAAGATGCTAACTCTCAACCAATATAACGGGCCACTCATAATTACCTCTACTGACCAATGTATGAGCTCTTACAGTTGAGCTTTTATTTTATTTGGGGAAGAAGGTCCAAGTTTAACCTTCTGTTGGTCTGTACTAATCAATGCAAAAGTGCCAAAAGATTACAAAGCTGCCATGTCTTATAAATCAGTATAGAGTTTGAGCTCACCCATAAATTTCCTTCATAACATGCTATTTTCTATCTGATGCAAATATTTATTTCTGGTTGTTTGGAGACTTTAATAAAATCCACAAATGCTGCTGCTCCAGATACTCTAATAATCTTCTGTGGTAGAAAGGTGAGGTGGGACAGCATCACCACTATTTAACTCAATTTTGTTGTCTTCCACCAGTTGCCGATGGTAGATTTTGATACAACTGTTTGCTCTCCACCAGACGTTTAGCACACAAGGCGTAATGGGCTGAGGAATATTGTGGATACAATATAGAATATACATTATGGACTCATTCATTGTTTCTTCTGAAATCAAGGGTATTTAAAAAAGAGTTTGTCCTCTTTTGTTGGAGTCCAGGGAAGGCTGTCTACTAGATTTTGGAGCATTGCTGTGAGGTGTCTATGTTGGATGATCACCCCAACTCTTCCCAAAAGTACTGGATGAAGCACCATCATTCCAGAGAATACAGTTCCACTGCTCCACAGCTCAATGCTTTATACCCCTCTAGACCACACCTGGCATTAGACATAGTGCCAGTATGTTCATGTTTATCTGCTCCTATTATATTGGCAGAACTTCTACAGGGACTAGACAAGCTGTGTGTGCATGTTTGTACATCTGTGTCAGCAGTGGGTAAACGTAAAGTAGCTGAATGCAGTGGCAGCTGGTGAAAAATATTCTAGGTGGGGCTGTTTGGGCCATATTCAGACAGTTTCTGTAACCATCCTCATATATAACACAAAATCCAGGGCACCAGTACTCTGTGAAAAAGTCACTATTTAATTGGCATTAAAAATCATCAGACTAATAATTAATGAACATTATCATTAGTTGCATGCAAATGAAAAAAGATAGAAAGTACAGTATGTATCATTAGGTTACCAACTAGTCTGGTTCAGAAACTAATAATAAAATGAGCAAAAAGACTAAATATTAGGCGTTTATAGAGACATGTATTGCATGTTAATAATGTCAGACGTTCCTAAACCCACTCTGCTCTGGGCAATTTTTATTGCTCTGCAAATATCTTTTGTCAGCAGGTCAGTGATTGGCTGCTGCTTCTCGGACTGGGTAATATTCCTTTCACCTCTGAAGAGAGAGAATGAACCAGGAAGCTGATTTCCCACCCCATATATTTTATATATTATGTTATTGTGCATGTTTAGCACAAAGATACTTAAAATGCATAAGTATTGATTATTTAAAAAATTTTTATTTAAATAACAATTTACACTTTTGAGGGCGGCACCATAGCGCCCTCTATTGACCAGCTGACACTGCTGAATGCATTCATTGTAAGGGTTGTCCACAAACATCTGAATCAAAGACAAATGCTTAAAAATCTCCTGTTCTAGAAATGAATCATGTTTATTGAGTCTGCTTATACACTGTTCATTCCTAGAATAGGAGATGTTCAAGCATTTGTCTTTGATAAAGTAAAAGGAACTTGTACAAAATTAGTGAAATAACATGTCCACAGTGTTCCTACTCATGATGCTTTGTGTGAAATATGTGCTAAACCTCTGGTGAAGAGTAAACAGATGTACTGAAGTTTATAAACTCACTTTCAACAACTTGTTAGAGACTCCAAACTGAGCTAAAAAGGCAGTGATGCTGTCCTACGTCATCCTTGTACTATAGAAGAGCATCTGGAGCCTCCAAACAGAAAAAAAGTATTTGTTGTTGTCATTGGAAATGTGTAATGGGTGACCCCAAACATTTGGGTGGTAGTTGTGTACTCTTATTCTTTCTGATAAGCTATACATCTCAAAGGTTCTGAATCTGTTCTAGAATATGCCAGAACACATTTGGTGCTGCCACCATAGAATGTCTTAATTAGAGTTTATACATAAAAATATAAGTATTATTATAGTGGAGGAACAGTTTCTATTAGATTAGGATGGTAAGGACATAAATATTACATGCCGTTTACAGTGTGATGCTGCTCTCTTGTGGTCGTACATTGTAAATACCACTTTTATTATTTCTGTACATAGTTTAATGAAAAACAACAAAAACACATAGGCGAGTACTAAGACAACTAATCAGTTCAAGATGTTTGGGAGAAAATATGCAAAACAATGATTTTTTTTTCTTTCCTATGGTTTGGTCTCTTTTCTCTGAAGTGACGTAAATAAGCTTTTCACAACTTTTTTTTTTTTTTCTGACAAATTTTATGATGTTAGGTGCGAATTGATCTTTTAATATTACTTTTATTGTTATTATCTTTATCATAATGATATAGTTTTGTATGGATTTGGTTATTGTGTTCCTGCATAACTTTTTTTTTTTTTTTTGGTTTTATTTTCTTTTTTGCAAAACAATAAGACATCTCAAACCAGACTCTTGCTGCTGTGCAAAGCCGTGCTAGAACTTTACAACTGGGCAAGAAGCAGGAGCATCACTGGACACGTGGTGTTTTCTGCTTTGACCATAAACGCTGCCTCAAACAATTCAATCAAGGGGAGAAGATCCCAAATATATCTATATAAACATACATAGTGTTACACCCACACGCCTCTTCTTACGCTAATACTTATGCCGTAATATCGTAGTCTCATGTGCGAGAACTCTACAAAGCTTTAAACGCGCTGTGGAAGAAACCGGAGGATGGAGGAACGATGTCTGGCTGCTAGCGGATGGAGCTCTTGTGTGAAACCTCTTTGTGTACATAGGAAAGAAAAGCTAGAAAGATGCTGCGACTTTACGAGTGGTATGAGAAGAACATCTGCGTAGATGTTCACAGGCAGTCCATGCGATTGTGAAAGGGGCATGGATGTGGATTCTGAGAGACGGATATTGACACTTGTGCTCATGCTCTCACCAGCTTACCTGACTCTCTTTTTGTTTTTTGTTTTTTACTGGATAGAGTCATGGGCTGGTGACACCTGGTGGACTTTGGATTAACCTACAAGTACTATGTATATTATACTAGCTTATGGTCTGCTTCTTCTGGATTTTTTGTAATTGCTAAGGAGCATAAGCTTTGTCATCCAGCGCTGTGAAAGAACGCAGAGATGGCGGTTTGTCTTTAAAAAAAAACGTATTTCCCCCTCTTCAGACCCAGGTCAGCATCGTTGCCTCTGTAGCCTTACAAGAGCTCGACTCGGAATAGCCGACTCAGTGCAACTCAACTCAACAAGGGAAACTAAAGGCAGTCTAACATAAGGATACACACATACACACATTTATCAGGACTATCTGCATCATGGTTTCAGCAGGGAAGAGTTCAGAAACCTTGGCACCAGAGAAGACTCTCCTTGGCTTCAGCCAGGCTTACTAAGGAAGGATCCCCAACATATTAGGCATGGAAGGGTTCCCTTCTTTTGGTTTCATTGCATTTTGGCTGCAATGGTTTGAGATGGGGAGCTTCTTTGTGATCCTGAGGATGATCTTGAGTACACTATACCTTTCTGAATTGTGTAAGCTTGAGGGGAAAAAGGGTTATTGTTGGTTCTGGAAAACTTCTAGCTTCTACATCCACGGTTGGGGTTATTCGAGTATGATGGGGCTAAGAGCAGGAAGGTTAGGCTTTGGGATTTCAGAGCAAGTGCACATTTTGCTGGGCACTTAACCAGAGCATCATGACCTCTTTTGAACACACCTAGTGAAGAAAGCCAAAGACTAGCCCCACTGTGGCCACACTTGAGAATTGTGTGTGCTCCAGACCTGAGAAGAAGAAGCTGGATAAATCTTCTAGAATGTTTTCAGTCAGGTCCAGTTGATTTTAGGGTCTAGGTTTGGTAAAAATGAAAAGTTTGTTTGCAAAAATCATCATTATTATAATAAGTAATTTAGACCACTTCTTTTGGTCCAGTCATTGTGAACTTTACACACAACATAAAGAAGTAACTGGCATTTTCAAACTGAAAAATTGAGATTTTTGCAAACAAACTCTTCAAACGTATGTTTGCTCTGGGTTTCATGTTTGTGGGCAATTTTTTTTTCGTAGGAGCAGATGAGCAGAGCAGGGATTGGCTGACTGAAAGCTGATTGTGTTAGGAGACAAACACCAACGGGTGCCGTTGTTAACCAAAATGAACTACCTCTCCCATCCGCACATGTATTCTTTACACAATTGTCAGGTTTTTTTTTCTTTTCTTTTTAAATTTAAAAACAAAAGAAAAAAAACACAGATTACACAGACACACTAATTATTTCTCTTATTTATTCCTCCAACTCAAATGCTGGACTATTTACCTCAATAAGCCTATAGTTCAGAGGGTTCTCTGTCTCTTGCCAGGCGGCTAAAGCCCATTTCTTTACATGCTATATGTGGTTGTGCAGACAGTGTTTTTGGCTTTTTTTTTTTTTTTTGGTTGCCTGTTAGCCTGGTGAAATGTTCCACTAGCCTAAAAGCTACTTTCTGTCGGGATTAGCTTGCTGTGTTGCCAGCTGGCAAAGCAATTGACAACCAAGCTGACTAATTCCACGCTATGCTAATCTCGCTAGCTGAGCTAGATGTGTCTTTCTGCTATTGAGGTGTCCACGTGTGAGCAGTTGGCGTTTTGTGTATGTGACACTGGTGAACCGTTTCTTTAAAAATGGTTGCTTGGGTTCTGCTGAACAGCCAATTGCTGTCTGTAGTTTTCTCTCTTTCTGATTCTGATCGTTGCTTTCTAGATATGACAGACGTTTGCCTTCGACCATCAGTTATGCAGTTAAGAAACGAAACAATAACAGCCCCAGGAAATGAGGTTGTGGTTGTGGACACAAGCCTCAAGTCAACCAAACTCAGTCTGATTGTATTCATTTATTCACTTGGTAATCTATCCAGATTCATTTAGTTGTCGAGCCATTGCTGGTTTCCTGTCTGGAGGATTCCTTGCTGCTTCAGTCCTCCTCTGTTACCTCCTCACACACACACACACACACATCCACCAGCAGTCTTGTAACATGCTTATTCTATGGGGATTCTCACCCATTATAGGAATTGTATTATTACTATTATTATTATTATTATTATTATTATCTTTTGTCGTATTGAATCTGCAAATGACAGTCTTTGGGGGTTAACAGTCACCCTTCAGATTCATTCATCCACATGCTAGCTCAGTTACAGTACCTCTGTGTGCCTAAAACCCAAAGCCTTATTTTGGGAGAGTGTCAGGGTTAAGCTGTTTTTTAAGCCTTTTTTTGCAGAAGTGCAGCCCAAGTCCAAGTGGTTTGGCCAAACATTCATTTATGAGCCTGCACTCCATATCAAAACCGGACCAGTCTAGAGTCGATGCTGCTCGAGTCCCAGAATTTCGCTGCCAGCGTTGGCAAAAGTTCAACGGCTGGTTCGAGAATTCTGGAACCGACTGCGTACAAATGGCCGAGCGTTCTTTAGCCTTGGTTGAGTCTAGATTTGTTCCAAGGGGAAAGCTGTAGATCCACGCACTCGTCTCAGACAGACAGGTGGCGAGAACGTCCTGGAGTCAGCTGCCTTACTTTCAGTCTTTTTACATGTAACCTTTCATTCAAAGCAGTGTGCATTAGGCCTGTATGGTACATAGCTTATACATATATCTCTATACAGACACATACAGACATATACAGTTTATTGTACAGATGCATGTGCATTCTCTCAGGTAAAAGCTGAGCATGGTGTTTTATTATTATCATTATTTTTAAGTGGAATAGTCAAACAGTTTAGAAATGTTAAGGCTTTGTCACGATGTCATGTTTATGTTGGCATTAAAGAGAAACAGGACATGCATTCATCCAGTGAAGGTCAAATAAATATGCAATGTGAAGATTTTATGTGTGTAGATTTCCTCATTAATTTGTGACTCAGGCTAAAAAAAACAAAGACAGCATACAAAGACAAAAAATTCACCATATATTTTTGTATCACTGTTGTAGCAATGTCAGGAATGTGGTCACGTACCAAGTTGATGAAGTGGACAACGATAATTAACCACCATGCTTTGACAGGAGCAGATTTTTAAACCAGTACCTCATTGTGTTGAGCCTGACCCAGTTATGTTCTGTCTGAGACTGTTTTACTGGAGCTCCAGGTGGACTCGTGATTCATCGGGTTTCCCTCCAAACGTTCTCCACAAACCTTACATCTGTGCCTACTGCCCTACTGAAATAATCTAGACTTGACCTACGATTGCTCTTGGAGAACTCTAGGATTAATCAGGCAAATGTAGAACATTCTAGAACCACCCGAGGACAATCTAGAGTCTTTCAGTCAGGCCTAACTCTATACTGATCATCAGCAAATCAAACAGAGCAGCTTCTTGGATTTCTAAATTAGTCTGAAGAGAAGCCTGAATAGTCAGTTCCACCTGGACCAGTTGCGGGTGATGTGGATTTTAGTGGACCATTCTTGGCTTTCCAAAACTCATATATAAATGCACACACACACACACACACACAATCTCATTTCTTGTATCTCTAGAACCCCAAGATAAGCACTTGATACTTCATATGAAGCTAAAGAAAGTATTCACTCACATAGTGCTCACTTAAGATTCCATTATTGGCTTAGACTGCTTATGCCTAGGCTTAACATTGTAAAGATATTCATGCTCGAATCAAGTAGAATTGCCATATTTCCCTAATGTTTGTCCTGTGTTAATGTCTCTCCTATCTTCCTGAAAGTCGCTCCATTACACATTTATTTTGTGCATTGTATGTAGTAAATGAAATGTTTTGGAGAAAATAAACAGCTGTATATAGTGACACAAAAGTGTGGACTTCATTGTATGAGTGATGAACTGTGGCATCAAACTCGTGCTCATGTATGTACAGTTTAGGTACAATGTAGGAAACCTCATAAATCAAATGTAAAGTAATTAGTTCATTGTACATAATCCCGCTTACGTAGAAGATTATGTTCTTTTTCCCCTTCAATGATAACCAGTCAACCCACCCATCCGCTAGGACTCTCTTAATCACTCGTGATGTCCCTGACTCTAAGAGGGTGAAGCACTAGCACAGGCCTCCTCTGATGCATGTGAAGTCAGCCACCACTTTTTTCCCAACAGCTGCCTATACATCATCGCTGGGCAGCCAAAGCACAGGATCCCCAGCTCTGATGGATCAGCTGGCAGACACCTGAGTCTACCCACCCAGAGAGAGCATAACCAATTTATTAATTCTTATTTATTAATTTCAATTTATTAATTCTTATTTATTTGTTTTTCCACAACTTGTATCTGTATTGTAGTGTCACATACTTAGACTGATTTCTACTGACCCAAAAAACAGTCATCATACTTTCCCTGACAGCACACATGGCTCTGAACATCTTAAATGCTTTGCTTTATCTAAACAGATCTTACTATGCTAATCATTAACGATTGTGGATACTGGATTAACACGTCTATTAGACGCTCCTGATGTAAGAATGATTTTCACATGGAAAGGTAAGTCAGCAGCTGCTGAAAGTCTTCTCATAGTGCACCAGCACTCTTGTAGAGACATACACTCACTGGCCACTTCATTAGGTACACATACCTTGTATCAACTCTCATTTTATCAGTCCGACTGACCACTTTAAAGTTCTACAATTAAAGACTGTAGTCCATCTGTTTCTCTGTATACTTTGTTTGCATCCTTTTTCAATGTGATACAATGATCAGGACCTCCCACAGAGGAGCTATTATTTGTATGGATCATTCTCGGTGACACTGATGTGGAGGCAGAGTGGATCAGACTCAGCAGATCTGCTGTTTTTAAACATATCAGTGTCACTCCTGGGGTGAAAATAATGCACCAATAAAACTATATACAGTCAACCGTGTCCTGTGATCACCAGTGAAGGACTATAGGACCTTATAAAAAAGGGATTCAATACAGTAGGGCTTTGAAATCCGACACCAGAAAAGAGTGACATCAGGTGGCCAGAAGACATGACTGCAGTCTACAGATCAACACTGAAGCGTGTTAATACTGTGTGGTCTTAAAGTGTCTTACGTGTCTGTTCTGATCCCCTGAAAATCAGTTTTAATTATTCAAATGCTGCAATAAATGCTGGAATGTTGTTATTATTAATTGTAAAATGGATAATGCCAATAAATAAATATTAGTCATATATTAGCCTCAAAATGACCACTCATCTGTGAGTCATTTAAGCGTGATTAAATATGGAATATGAGGGTATATTGGAAAACTAAAATTGTCTACTAAGTTTGAAAATATGATCTGAGGAAACGTTGTGGTACAGTGACTGAGAGATGTAAATCTCGCACCATTTTCAAGTGTATCTAAGCAATGAAGACAGCGCTTTTCATTGGTCACGACTCACACTAATGATGGGCTTTTATGGCTTGGTTTACTAAAAAGAGCTGGCTCTTACAGCTCCCAAAACTGCTAACTTTTTTTCTTCTTTTTTTTTGCTGCTTAGCTTAAGCTAGTAATGAGATAATGTCAATTCAACAGTGACAGTGACGAAAACAGCTCAAATCATTTTTTTTTTGCATGGAAACTAAGAAATAGATTCCCATTATAAATTTACGTATGTCCTTTTTCAAAATGTATTTATTAATTTGTTTTTTTTTTTTTTGTCTATTCAATTACTTGTGTGTATTTATATATTTATTTATTCAGTCATTTATATGTGTATTTATTTATTTATACTTATGTCATTTTTCATCATATGCAGAGTTGTCTTTTTGGAGCTTCTCTCTGTCTGTGTGCAACAATTATAGTTAATACTAATATAGCGGACCCCCCCCAACACACACACACCTTACATGGTGTGCTGGTATCTAGTTAGCGTTTGCTAATTGGTATATAGTTAGCGGTTACTAGCTGGTGTCTAACGGTTGCTAGCTGGTATATAGTTAGTTATTTGTTGCTGGCTGATATCTACTTAGTGGTTACTATCTTGTATAGTTAGTTAATGATTGCTAGCTGGTATCTACTGTAGTTAGCAGTAGCTAAGTGGTATATAATTAGTGGTTGCTAGATGGTGTCTTGTTAACTGTTGCTAGCTGGAGTCTAGTTAGCTGTTGATACCTGGTGTCTAGTTAGTTAGTATTTGCTAGCTAGTATCTTTGAGAAATCTAATGACGTCCAGAACTCCAGAAACGTGTTGGTGTCCATGAGGTGCAAAATGTGTTTGGTGGAGCTGTGTGATTATTAAAATGAAATACCTTCAAATGAGTAAAATCTATACATTTTCTGGATTATTGGCATTACTGATAAAATATGATTAAATTCTGTTCAACATCACAGCTAATTTTATTCAACCAAAATTGTGTAAATAGGAATTAATAATTCATTCCAATATGATCAATTAAGCTCAATTTGATTTCAGGCTACAGAAAGTTTTTTTTTATGTGTAAGTTGCTATTCGTTTTTGATTAAATATTATTTTTTTCTTTTATTGTAATTTGACCTACAGTGATGGAAACAAAACATTGTTCCTCCAGGACCACATGCAACACAGAAAACAAGACATTGTACAACATGCAGTTGAACAGGACTCAAACTAGACTGAGACAATGTTATGGGACAGAACAAATGTAGAGATGCTCAATAGAAAGCAAGATTCCAGGCTACATTTGTTTTTGTATTGTGCAAATGTGCTGATTGTGCTACAGTATACAGGGATGTGCAAATGTGCATTTGGTATTTAGTCCTTGAGAGTCTCCTTAGGACTCCTTAATGAAGCTTAAATTTGTGATCATGTAGACCTTGCAAAAAGCACAGCCACAGTAACCAACATCTTTACCACCATCACTAGTGTGCTGTATCACATTTTTTTGTATGTTGGCCTACTTGAGAACAACATCCCCTCTATAACTAAAAGGCAAGGCAATAACAGCTGACTGTGAACTTTGCCAACATCTACAACCAGGTGATATGGTTATGGCAGACAAGGGCGTTATCAACGTCCCATCTTTCATAGTCAATAACATAACATAGTAAACAATAACACACACCTCTCCAGTGCAAGGATACGGTACATTCAGAGGCTGAAGCAGTTTTACATTTATTGGATATTAGTCTTGGAATCATCGAAAATTAAATGAGTGGTATTGCCCATCCCTCAGAAATGTTGGGGGACCGGAAGTGCGTAATCAGGAGTGAGGCGCATGGTCTCTGTGTCTTTTTTTTACTCTCTTTTAAACAGGCTTTTATTTCGGCAGCATATGTCTGTAAAACACTCGTGTCTGATGTTTTTCGGTTGAAGTTGCAGACTCTGGTCTTTTTCTGAGGTTTTGTTTATGAGAGTTAAAGTAAATCGCGGGAAAGTTTTGCTGGGTGTTTAACCCGTTTATCACCGTCCTGTTAGCGTACAAGCTAAACAAGCAAAGTCTGTCAGGTTATAAAAACAAAACGTTAGAACTGCCAAAAAGTGCTGACTACACTCTCTGAGACGTCGGGCTGGAGTTTATAAATCTGAGACTAAAGTGAGCTGCTTTGTACACAGATTCAGGAGGTAAGAAGTGATTTTGAAGGTTTATAAACGCTGTATTTATGTCCGACTGTGTTTAGTAACATCTATAAATTTAAGGCTGCACGTATTTACAGGTACGTGAGCCTACAAATGCTCTTTGTTTTTACACTTTAATCTTTGCTCTTTTGTAGCATTGTCCGTTCCACCTTAAATAGTGCAGATGTTCCATTGACGAGCCTCCGGCACGCTGTAGCAAGTGTCGCGTTACTTAAGGTGGAATGGCGGAATTACAATAAGACTTTCGGTGAGAGTTCAGACAAAAATGTCATCTTCAGGGGCACGAACGTCAATAAGTTGTGTATAGCTCAAATCACTTTATTCAAACTTGACCTATTGCTGAGATATGATCTAGCTCGGGATGATCCAGGTGCACTCTGGTTCTGGACAGACCAGCACCTACTACCATTATAGCTGCCTCGTGATCATAGACAGGCAGTCTGATCAAATCAAAGTTTGTCACGTACACAATCATACAGTGTCAGTACAATGCTCTGATGACTGCTGGTTCACATAGAAAAGACGGGGGGGGGGGGTTTATTCAAGAGACAAAAGAAGAATAAAAGCTAAAGTATACAATACAAAATAGTGGCAGAGATAAGAGATTTGTGTGCAAAACATGGATAGTGTGCAAATGTACACACATGGATGTACAAGTATATAGATTAAAAAATGCAGTTAATGTGCAAATGTACATACATACAAAACTGTATGTGTATGATTAAATACTAAACATGGGTGGTGAAGTGTAGTGTGTGTATGTGTTATTGTCCAGAGCTCAGAGTTTGGATTGCTTGCGGGTAGAAGCTCCTTCTCCACCTCTCTGTGATCAAACCATTGTTCTTTTCATATACATGACATACTGTAAAATGACCCTGTCCTGTCCGTAAACCAGAACAATTAGAGAAATCACATTTCTGACGCTTGTATCTTTTTTGAGGTGACTGTTCTCTTAGCGCTTGTAAGTCTTTTGCACAAGACACTAGCTGGTAGCTCATTGATCAACAACAAAAATAACCTAACGTGGTTATGATTGTCAAAACACATTAAGGTTTGTTTGTTTGGATAGGTCTTGGTCTAAGTCCAATTGTATTGCTGCTGACAGATAAGGAGGAAAAAGCAGCAAGCAGTCCTGCAAGTCTTAGCAGCTCCATTTCCTGCAATTGGTCTGAAAGTCTGAACCTGAAAATATATATATATATAAAATATGACAATTGTTAGGATGTTGAATATTGTTTGTATATTGTATTTAATGTACAAACCGGATTCCAAAAAAGTTGGGAT
>BRDA01004704.1:0-33950 GCA_036984385.1 Crenuchus spilurus
TATTTTGTAGGGCTACATGCTTGCAGAGACAGGCAACACAAAAATAGCCTTCTCCGCATCAGCAATATGTGGCATGTTCTGCAATAGCTATGTATGCAACTTGTTTGCAAGATTGCATAGTTCATTGTACTTCTTGTTTAAAGTTTTCAGTCTGGTACTCAAATAAAAAAAAAAAATTATATTTAGTTTTTGATTAAGTATCCTGGGTTACCTCTGGGTCCAGCATCTATACATGTGTAAACAAAAAAAATGCTAATTTACAGGCACATCTGTAGGCAGCCTAATCAGTGTGGCTCCAGAAAAATAATGTTAGTTCAATTTCACCACAGGTCAGATGAAGCATGACTGATAAACCTGTCTCTCTCAAGTCAACAATAATTTTATTGTATATACAGTACCAGTCAAATGTTTGGACAGACCTTATCATTCAATGTTTATATTTTTGTTCCTACATTGTAAATTAATTCTGAAGTCATCCAGACTATGAAGGAACACATAAGGGATCATGTAGTAAACTTAAAAGTGTTAAACAAACCAAAATATGTTTTAGATTTTAGATTCTTCAAAGTAGACACACAACTGATGTCTCAAACACATTAAGAGGCAAGAAATGCAAGTCATGAACTCTTCACAAGACACAGCTGTTAACTGAAAGCCATTCCAGGTGACTACCTCATAAAGCTGACTGAGAAAATGCCAAGAAAGCTGGCAAGAGGTGCCTACTTTGAAGAACGTAAAATATAAACATATTCTGGTTTGTTTAACACTGTTTTGTTTACTAAATAATTACAGATGTATTTCTTCATAGTTTTGACAACTTTAGTATTAATCTACAATGCAGAACATTTTTACATAATAAACCACTGAAAGCCCAGAAGGTGTGTCTAAACTTGTGACTGGTACTGTATGTCTATTTTCGCAATTGAAAAATAAAGACCCAACATGATATTGGCATTATATTGTCCATCAGCTGCCCTGCACTCTAAATACTGGACACTAAAAAAGCTTATCAGTCAATCACTTGAATGTTAAGAGGTTAATTCAGACTAATCTATTTTTCAGTTCCTCAGGGCTTCAATATCAGTCTCTATGATGACAGACAGTAACTGACTAAAAGGTAATGTTTGTGTAAAGTTCACGCACATGGAAACCACACACAGTTTTAACTGTATGGTGTTGTACTGAAGTCTGAAAGAGTAAGTCTTTATAGTTCAACCACAGATCATTAATTCACTCTAGGACTAAAACAGTAATGGCCTTTCAGGGCCCCAATCACACATAGACCACTGTACAAAAGTCTTAGGCCAAGTAAGAAAAAGGTGTAGCTCAAATGTATATTTTGTGGATACATTTACTGCAGTTTGGAAAACATTTAAACAAAGCTAGGTCAACTGTTGTAAAATATCTGCAATCCATCCATTGTATTGCTTTTGGGATACTAGAAATAAATGCTCCATGTCTCCATAATGCTAATCCAGCTGGTACATACATCAATCAACTTTAATAACACTCAAGGATGAAGTGAATACCATTTATCTTGTAACAATGGTTTATGTGATGGTCTGGGATATATTAAGTCGGCACAAGAACATTCATCTTCTGAAATCTGAACATATAGTAACAGCAATTATAACTTCCTAAAACATCTGTGATTAGACACTTTAGATTTTGGTAAGTTTGTGTAGGGTGGCTTTCTGTCAGACAGTGGGATGGCAAATTTTTCTGGACCTGGCAACCTGGGACCCTTTGTGGCTCTTCTTGGATCTCAGCACTTCCGTCACTCTGGGTTTGATGTGTCATTCTTTGTTGTGTTGTGAGTGATGTGAAAGGCACTTCAAAATCCGATTTGAGTGGCCACAGTGTCTGGACTGAGACAGATCTGTACACATCTGATTGTAATCAAATTTCAAACCACCTTTAAAAGTGACTTGGATCATATTTGCAAAAATCAGATTTCATGTGGGTTTTTAACCATCCAGACTACCAAAAATCTATCTGGATACAATCTAGATAGGCCAATAATAAGATAAACATAGCTCAAGATGACATGTTGGATGCTGGAGAAAATCATTCAGAACTGAGCCTTTTTGACAAAGGCTGAACAGATATGACCAGATGTTGATGAGAACCTACCAACAGTATCCACCAAATTCTCTAGTCTGAGCATCTCTGGGATGTGGAACAGAAAGTCTGGTCCATGACAGCTTTACTTACAGGACTTCTAGTGGTCCTGCAGAGTCCATGGCTCAATGGGTTGAAGCTGTTTTAGTGGAAAATGGTGGACCAACAGCATTTAGCTATATTAACATATCTGTTTTAGTTGTATGGCTGACTGATGTAGGAGATGTTGATATATTATATTTCTTCCATTCAACAACAGCAGTTTAATTTTCATTTAGTTTTGATTGTCTTTACTTTGATGTTAATTCTTGTCTCTGGTAAAAAAAAAAAAAAAAGAACTCAAATGAAGATCTGATGTCATCAGAATTGATTTCTACATTTTCCTGTGTGACTTACAATGTCAGATCAGATGAGTTTATAAATACATGCTGACAGAATTATAGATGTTTGGTGACTACACAGCCTTATATGGCCATATACCTCCAACACCAGGAGAAAACCATAGTTTGTACAGGCAAACCATATCAGTTGATATCTATACAGTACTAAGGCATAGTGGCTTGTCTCTCTGTGGTGGGATGTAGTGCATAGAATTAGTTTGAAAGAACTGGTTGAAAAAAATGGGATGAACTTTCCATCGCTAGTGGTCTCACTCTCAATTGCTTCCCCACACTTCCTAGCCAGGTGGTACACTGTGGGCCTGTAGTGAGAAAACTGACCAGTGATGGATGGGGCTAAAAAATTTCAGCAATATATCAGCTACAGTCAGTAAGTGTAAACCTACAAAGGGCACCTATACGGTATGTTTTTTCTAATAAAAATGGTCAAACATAACTATAAAGAAGGATATTATTCTATACAGAGCGCATAGCAGTTACTAAATAATTCATAATGGTTAATGAAACATTCATAGCAGTTATTTTATCATTAAAAGTGCTGAACAAGAGTAGTAACAAGTCTAAAGATTAATAACGGAATAACCACAGTTCATGGGGTTAATAAATAATTACCATTCAGGTTGAAATTTTGACACAAAGTCCGAGATGCATCAGATGCAAGATGCACAGTTAATGATTCTTGGTCAATTCTTGGCTCGCACATTCTGCATTGGATTATACTTCATGTGCACCTTTAACTTTGGTATCCACACTGCTATCAATCACCTTTGTACATTTGTACAGTCCTGTGCTACTCAACATAACACACACAACTGTAAGAAATTCTTCAAAAACAACTGTGACTATGAAAATATACAAATAAGCTCTTTTCTCCAGGAGCAGTGAAGGTAGTGAACCTTTAAGGTACACCGTTGGGCCTTAGGGAGCATGTTGTAGCTTTTAAGGCTACATTCACATTGTACTTTTCTAGACTTCTTAAAGCTGTAAATCCAGCTGAGCCATGCTGACAGCACAATAAGAGCAACAGGAAGGGAGTAGCATGAATGAATCACACTTCTGATGTCATTCCAAAGCTCAAACACTTTTACAACTTCCGTCACAACAGAATAAGACTACTGCTTCTAAAAGCAGCATTCTTCCTCTGAAAGCTCTCACAAACGTCACGACCATTCGTAACCGGACCTGTTAGAGAAACACACGCCTGTTCACACATAATACCTGTGGTGTTAAGTAATTTGAACATCTGCCAGCGTCCCTCCCTCTGGAGAGCAAATCCAACCTCTGCCTTGTCACACATACACTTAAAACTAAGGCACCTTTTAGTTCCCTAAAACAACCTTTCTATTTTAACTTTTGTGTTGGCCATTACCTGAGCATGTGTAACTTCTTATGTTTACGAAAATTAAAGTACAAAATTCAGTCAAAAATTATGTATACACCACTTTTCCAAATGTGGTCATGATGCAAAAACACATTGCTCAAATTGCATTTTATCTCAATTAACATCCCACAGACTAGTCAATGTGATTTAGAACTCAGTAAGAGTTAGGTTTACTTGTGCATCTGAATGCTTTTGCCATCTTTAACAAGAAGGCAGAGTTGGAACTGCTGATCTACAATCAATGTTAGTGACGATCAGTGTTGGGAACGTTACTTTAAAAAAGTAATTAGTTATAGTTACTCACCACTTGTTCAAAAAAGTAACTTAGTTAGTAACTGAATTACTCTATAATAAAAGTAACTCATTACCAGGGAAAGTAACTATTTGCATTTCAGTTAAAAAAAGTTTTGTCAAATAATAAGGATTTTTTGAAAAAGCAGTTTTCACAGTCAGTTGAAATGAGTAGCTTTTGATATTTATTGCACATCATCAGACCAGTGCAGGATAAAATCCTTTAAAATACCAAATCTTTGTTTAAAAAAAGACTAAAGTAAACAGTTACACTATATAAAGTGCATTTGCATCAAATTAAATTAAATTAAATTCTCTCAACCTGAAACAACTGGTTTGTTCACAACAGAAGTAAACTTAACAACAAAACCTCTATAGTCTTATTCTTCAAAAATCAAGCCTTTGCTGCTTGGTGGACTTTGCTCCAAGTCCTTTGCTAGTGGACGGCTTACTATCATCTGTGGTGTCGGTGCTTCTAGCCACTAACTTTGTAGCTGCGTGGGTCGTTGTGAGATGCTTTATTAAATTAGAGTTGCTTACAGTGGATGTCGACAAAGTCTTCGCCCGAGGACATAATGTACACATTACATGCACGTTTTTGCCTTTAACCTCAATGAATTTAAAATAATGTTTATATCGCCACCTTGAAAATGCGAACTTTTCTTCGGCTTGCTCCTCTGCCTCTCGGCACACGTGTAAAAACACTGGGTCTGATTGGCTACCATAACGCTGCCTTAGCCAATCGCTTACTGATTTAAGTTAAACAGGTGTTACACCGAGAACTGTGACCTAGGTCACAGTTCTCGGTGTAACACCTGTTACTCCTCACTAGCCTGAGCAGAGGTCCGCTCAGATTACTGTTAGTATGTCAATATATAGTAACGCAGCGCTTTTAATGACCAGTAACGTCAACGGCGTTATAACGACAGGAAAAGTAATTAATTATTTTATCCCGTTACTGACAAAATGACGTCGTTACCTAATGCCGTTATTTTTAACGCCGTTATTCGCAACACTGGTGACGATGACATAAATACAAAGGAATCTGATCCAAGATCAGTCTTCTACCAGCCCTGCTGCTGTCTGAAGTTCCCTGGAGTTGTTTTTTTTATGTTTACAGTAAGACATATTGTGTCTTAAACCATATTGACAAGTTTTTATGCTAATTAAGACCTGAATGTTGGTGTGTGTATATTAAGAGAAGTTTTGGCTATGTATTGTTATGGAAATGACTGGGCTATCTAGGTGACTATTGAGTTAAATTGGTAACAATGTTAGGCTCACATTTCCAGTACTAAACTAAGGAAGAACAATTTGTACTCCAAACATGTTTTGGCTGATATCCTGCATCTGGGGTCTGTGGAAAATTGGGTAAATTTATTTTTTTTGCCAAACCATTTTAATGAGTTTTATAAAAACCATGTGGCTGAACCAGCACATCTCAATGCCATTCCTGTCTGCCTCACTTTTTCCAATGCTGGAACTTAAATAGGAGTCTTGTTTTAAAACAAAAATGCCTTTGGGGGTCATTTTCCTGCACCCCCAGCTACTCCAGCAGTAATTCTGCTGTGTTGATTGCAGGTTGTGTCTGCTTAAGGCTATAAAGACATTCAGACTGGGTTTGTGTCCCAGCTTGCTGGGTTGAATCACCAGGGAGGGAACAAAAGGCTGTAGTATGAAGTGTAGTTACAGCTACTGTTCAGTTGTATTGTTACTACAGTGAAAAAATTACTGCATTAAAAAAATATAAAAACCTTATCAAAAACAACCTGAAAATTATAAAAAGTAGTAGTTCTAACAACTTAATAAGTATAAAAGTAGTAGCCCTAACAATTTGCAAAGTAAATAAAGTAGTAACAACTTTACATGAGTAACATGTGGAACTGCAGTGGAATCTTTTTAGAGCATTTTCCTTATCTATGTTCTTTATATAAATACTATATATATATATATATATATATATAGGTTTTAATTACCAAAAGCAGTAAACCAGTCCAGCAGCTGGAACCACCACAGCAAAGTGAAATTAAACAACCAAAACAGGAATTAGGAACTACATGTTAATGACTACAAATGAAACTGACTTTAGTTTTACTCACTAAAACACTCAAGTAGACGTAAAAGTGAAGTGCATGTGGTGTAAATGGAGCTTCACGTTTGTCTCAAACATTAATTAGCCAAATGCATCTTTGAGGTCTTGGCATTAAACCTTCGTTCCTCACTAGTCTTACCTTAATGATGTAGTCCAGATCATCTTTAGTTAAGTCCGGGTGTTTCTGTAATATCTCTGCCTTCGCCTGTTCGTAGTTTTCTACAGCTTGCTCCCAGTTGGGCTCTTCTAGGATCTGAAATATCGCAGCTCCAACGGACAGATAAAAAATAACGACTGAAGTCAAAACGGAGCCTTTATCTGCCATGCCCAGCTCAAAAACACAAACACATCGACACTGCCTGTCCAAAACCACCGACACGACTTCGCTGAGATAATTTTCGTTGACTTGTTTGGTGGCTTTTGCCCTCCGGTTCATTTACATTAACCTTCCTCACACGACTGTCTGAGCGTGTCTGTGCCACGCTGCTCTCCGCCGTCCACTTCAGTCTCAGGAAGTTTCCTCATAAAGCCCAAAACAGGTGGGCTGAGTCTGCAGGAAACTCGAACGTCTATTTCTATCCCACATTAAACTCAAGTAATCTGCTCATGTTTCTACACCAGAGTAAACCCGCCCACTGCCGTCTAAACAACGTTACTCCTGAGATAACTCAAGTAAACACAACTTAACATCGCAGTTAAAATGAGCCTTCATTGTTATAGTTTTATTATAAAATTAAAGTTTTGTTATGACCTCCAAATCTTATTATTAGTGGTTATTATTTGTATTAGTGATGCCCAGCTGAATACTAAAATATGTCCTAAAGGTGCAAATAAAAATAATACTGGGGCATAGGCACATTACAGTTAAGGCGTGGCCATGACTTATTTAACTAACTCATTCCCACGCCTTAGAAAGTCATGGCCACACTTTAACTGTCTAGTTTCCACGCATTACTTTAGTATTACTTTAAACGTTATTATTCTCTATTCTACTTACTGTCTATCGTCACGTGTCTCTCTTGACTCTCACCAAGTCTCACTGATTCTGATTTTGATTTCTGTCTTGCCATGTATCATTTTTATTTACACAGGACTTCACCTTAGGGTCTTCATACAAAAACAAATTTAAAGTTTGATTAAATTATTCCTGTAGTACAATTATGTGATTGAAGAGGACACTTTTAATGTGTTTTTAGTATTCAATTGGGCATGACAAATACACTTAATTCATATTTAACAAGTTGTGAAAATATCATAAGAACAGCATATGTTACATGTGATTTAAAATTATCTTAATTACACAGTAATTAAGTTTCACTCAACTTCATTTTCACAGGTGTCAATTTATCATGGCCACAAGATAATTAATTGCCATTCTTTGTAAAGTCCTTAAATAATAATGTGATGCTATGGTATATATTTGACAGTGTTTATATATATATATATATATATATATATATATATATATATATATATATATATATCTTACGAGCAAACTCAAAAGAATAAGATATTCTAAAACATCCTCCATATCTATTTTACCTATATCTTCTTCTTTCTCAGTTTGTTCCATGGCTTATTGCTCTTTCATTATTACACACACACATACACACAATTACACCATTGTAATCAGCAGTTTGAAACTGTAGCCTCAGGCACTGCCTGTACCTCTGACGTAGCATAATGCTGTTTCCACAGCCCATACAAATCCTATGTTTTTGTGATGTTACTGAAGCCAGTGCATTTACATTAATCTGTACAGTCTAAAGGAGCTCATTCTCAGGGGGCAGTTGAGGAGGGCTGACACTGGACACCCCAGCACAACCCACCCCAATGTTTATTCACAGGGGAGAATACCCAAGTAATATTTGTTCATTTGCTATTCACACCCTGTTCATGCCCATCCCTTTCCACACCAAAGCGTGACTGCTTTTTGACTAATGTACAATGGGCAGACATTAAGAAAGAAATACTTCACATATTTTATTCTTGAAGGTCTAGTTTAATTGTAAGGGCTAAAGAGTGCAATTGTTATGTAAACATTATATTTTACTACATATATCATAGGTTTGTGTCAAGGAACAATTAAATAAAACCATCATGTAGGGCACGGGCCCTTTAAACAGTTACTGCTTCATAGGAGCACTGATTGTTGTTTACTGTTTATTTCTGTGTGGGAAAGTAAACTAAAGTGATCTTGGAATTTCACCTAAGATTATTTTCCTGTTTTTCTCATAGTGGTAAAAGGAAACACCCATCCCAGCCCCCATTTCCACAGATCTAGACTTGTCCCCTTCAAGGTCAGACTTCCAGATGTTGTTGGTGGGGTAATTAAAGCAATCTTATACTTCTTATTTCCAGGAAAGAGAGAAGTACAGCCCTCCCCGACTTCAGTAAGTACTTTAGCTTCCCAGTGCACTTTATGACACAGTGGAAGTAAACAGTCATTAATCATATTTTAAAATAAGGCTGAGCTCTGAATATGTTTTTGTTTGTTTGGCCAGATTATCTGCTGCAGCATTATGCTAACAACTCTTTAAAAAAGACTAGGAGTACTGCATTAACTACTGCATTGGATTTAGCTTAAAATTGTTCATTTAATAGAAAAACAAGCTTCTAGGTTTGGTGTAGCATGTATACATTGTTAAAGGTTCACAACATGCAGTTAACTTTCCCTTACAATAGTACTAGCATCATGTAAGCATCCTCAAAAACATTCAGTAAAACCAGGGGAAAAATGTACCAGCATTTTTAAAATGTCATATTTACCACTGTGGTGCACCACCTATCTTTAGTAAAACATTCTGTAATTGTTTGGAAGATACCACCTTTTGTAAGTGAAATGAAGATTTGAGCTGTTCAAAAGTTCAGTGTCTTTTTTCATATTTTTCATTTAATAAAGCACCTAATTGGGTCAATTTAGCAAATGTTTTTTTTACTACAGAGCTTTGCTGTTGTAATATGTGCAGAATGTGGTTTGGTATTGCCTTTCTGAAATAAACAAGGGCATCCCTGAAATAGATGTCATCTGAATGGCAGTATATGTTGTTCCAAAACATTTATATATCCTGCAACATTTGATATGTTGTATTTGTACTATTTTCAGTTAAATATAGATTGTTTAATGTTTGTACATCTGCATTGTGTTTTTATTTCCATTTGGCACAGAATCCACATATTTGGAAATGTAAGTTGTAAGTTTATGTATCAAGAAGAAGAAGAAGAAGAAGAAGAAGAAGAAGAAGAAGAAGAAGAAGGCGGCGGGTGATTTCTCCAGTCTGTGAACTTTGAAGACCTGATTATCTCGAATTAAAGAGCTGTTATAAACATCATGGTTAGTATCATGAAACATTAATAATGCTAACTGGTGACATTAGTATGTCATTGATAACATTAATTAATATATCCCGCCTGCCTTAGGGCATGTATTAGATATGGATTATGTGTATTCATGATGACTCATGATGGATTTCACACATGTATTAATGAAGACTTAGTCATAAGATAAAGCATGAAATAAGGCTACGTCATGTAGTTGTATTGGTTACTAATGTAAGATATAATACAGACATTGACGCTCACAATGTCAATTTGATTTTGCACCAATTAAATTTCTCTATTTTCTTTTATATAACTTATGATGTATATCAGTGTTCTAAGGGAAGTATTATTGAAAGACAAATACTTGTGAAGATGTGTGCATACCTGTCTATGGTAATAGAGTTGGGTGGAGTTGGATGGAGATTCCCTCCTTTTAGACACTCCTTCATATATCCTTTAATTAATCCTTTGTAAGTAATCAATAATTATTTTGACTGGTACAGACCCATGTAAATCATATTTAAATTATGTTTTTTAATCTATTCCGTTACATAAATAAAACAGCTATTTCAACTCAGCAGGTAATGGCCAGGTTTCATTGTAGTGTGAGGGCAGAAAAATCACCAAACTGTGCTGGACACTGACCCTCCAGGACTGGAGTTTGACAAACTGTACTAGGTCCACATTGTAGATGTAAAGTCAGAGATAGTATCTCCTCTACTTATGCAGAGTTTGTGTTGGTCATCCTCTAGTCCTTTAATGATGGTCACAGGATGATGCCCACAGGCTGGTTGGTTGGTTGGTGGACTATTCTCAGTCCAGCAGGGACACTGAAGTGTTTAAAATCTCAAGCAGCTCATGCATGCTGTATGGGATCCAGCACAATACACACTTACTTGATGCCACCACCATTTCAGCGTACTTCATGGTCCTTAAAGTTTAAAACATGGTATATCTTAAGGATTCACTACAATCACTTTTCCATGAGAAAGTGGCATCTTTTCTTGACTTGAATGTTTAAATACTAAAATAGATGTCAATCCAGGCAGGGTGAGAGAAGACAATGCAACTTCAAATCACTTTATTAAACACAACTTGACACAATTACATTCACTAACTGAAGGAAAAGACCAACTTTTAGATCAGCTTATAACAGCACAGTTATTACCAGATCAACACTTACAGCACCATCTAGTGGGCCTCAATAATAAACAAGAAAATTAAAACTCATTTTTTCTCATACTGGTATTTATTTGAGTCTTTTGCACTCATTCTAGTTCCGCACATGTCATGTCACAACCATATCAGTGAAACAGGTCCACCAATTAAATAATATCTGGTAACTGGTGGACAAACGATGATCCATTTTCACTGGTGATGATAAACTGTGCAACAACAAACTGTCTACTCGGTGTAACTGTGCACCAATATGTTCTGTGTATATAAGTCTTGTATAAGGTATGAGGTTGGTACACTTAATTGCAGATAAATGTATTTTAAAATAATCTAAAGGCCCTTGAATAAGATTAAACAAACTTGAAATAAATATGTAAAAGCTATGCATGGTTTGTATGTTGTGCGTGAAAGGTTTGGAAGAAATGTTCTGTAGCATATTTATAATATACTAGTGAATCCTAGTGCATCGTAGTGAAACTGGTGTTTCTACACTGTTCAGTTTAATTTAATTTAATTTAATGTGGGTAGTGGCCTGACACCATATGGATTATTTGAGTTATTTATATTAGGCAAGCTACTAATTTTCAAATAAAATCTGCATAATTCCATCATGGAAATGTAAGCCAAGTGTTTCAGTGTGTTTTGGTGTTAAATTAAATGTTTGGTTCCTGAAGACATAGACCGTTCTTAAATACTCACTATTCATTTACGTAGGAAATGTGAATTTTAAAAATGTTATGGTCATAAATGGTTTAAAACAATGAACTATATTACTGGATAGGACGCTGCCTATTCGCTAGCATTGATGCCGGCGCGACGTCATGGAGCCGCCATGTTGTGTGGAAGTGAAGCTTGTAAACAATGGCACATGACCAGCACTGCTGCCTTCTGAAAGCTCTAACTTCGCTAATAATTATCCGATTTTCAAAATTTAATGTTCTTTACAAAGAGGACAAAAAGCTCTTTAACATTAATCAAAGTATTAAAATGGTTGATGACATGTTAGGCTACGATCTGCTCTCGCATCTGTCGTAGCTGACATTTTCTCTAGGCCTTACTGCTTGCATGACTTCTAATGGCTGTAAAATCGTTAATAATTATCCGATTTTCAAAATGCAAGTTATTTACAAAGAAGACAAAGAAATAAATTGTGTAATGCTGCTATCGCATGGCCATTGACATAAATATAGCCATGTTGTCTTGCCTTGCTGCTACTAGCTAGTGACCGATGGCTCTACACAAATTATAATTTTTTTCAACCTGTCGGCTGTCTTAATCCAAAGTAAAGAACACGGAGACCTCCGTAAATAAAATGTAGAATGTAAATGTAGAAATATTCAATGCTATCATCCGAGTTAATTTAATGTTACCGTACTGAAATACTTGTAATAATAAATTTTCATGGAAATCCTGTATTTTGTTGCTGGGGTTATTGTTCCAACTAAAAGGCACCAGATTTTTAATGTTTAAGTTCATTTATTAACATTCATACAATTCTACATGTTTTCACACCTTTAAGTTATACCTGACTACTTGTATTCAAGCCAATTAATGTCTTTGTGAAGAGAAATATTCCACATAAGAAATAGCAAGACTTCCATCTGTAGAATAAGACATTATAGACATCATTTTTGACCATGGTTGTATACAAGACTTTATAAGACTTTGCAAGCATTCACAGGAACCCTGTAGTAGGTACTGATCTATACATAATACAGCATCAATACATGTATGTGGGTATGTCTTTACTGTCCTTGAAAGAGAACTAATTTGTTCAACTTTTGTCTGATCTTTTAACCTAATAAATAATTTTAAAATTAATACATACTTGTGGAATGTGATCCCCTGGTCCCTGCTGACAGAATTCCAATAAGTAAAGCGATAAAACATAAAACATTGCAGCCCTTTCGTTGTTTGTAAACGCTGTTTTCCTTCCGATCTTGCCATGCTTCCACACAACATGGAGGTTCCATGCCGGTGTTCTGTCGAGTTATGCTACCTTGTCAAACCGTGCTACCCTAGCGTGTATTTAACTGTAAAAATACAAAAGAATCACCATATTAGACCACGTTCCCAGTAGAAGTGTATGTATTATATTTGGATAGTATAAATCATTGTATCATGATAAAGTTATGTCAATGAGAGGTCATTACAAATTGCTTTTTTAAAACTAATTATTGTATTTATTAGTATTCATTTCCATTTACACTTCTGTGCAATGACAGTGTGTCTAGGTTGTTTAATGCACAAAAAAACAGATTTACTATTTAAAAAACACGAGAAATAATTTATAAACACGAGAAATAATTAAAAAGTGTAGGTCTGTGCATGCGCAGTGCCTTTAGAAAGCACGTATCGATGGGTAGCACAACTCGACAGAACACCTGCGCGTTCAAAAGTCACGTGTGTCCTATCCAGTAATATAGATCATTGGTTTAAAATAACAAGAGAAATTACCGGAAACCGGAAATCACCACAGTGGGCGTGACACAAAATTTGTCGCCGCCTCTCGTATACGGGCTGACGCACTATTGAGACGTAATGACGCCACTAACGTTTTTGTTAGCCCGGTGCTAATAGCATCATCGAGGCCACAGAAGCGATAAAGAAACAACAGAAAACATAATTATAAACATTGAAAACTATTCAGGTCCGACACTGTATAGAGTTTAATTAATGTGCTCCGTGCAGATAGAGGAAAGTCGGCTGTTAATATTGTATAAGAGTGAGTAGTGTTGTCTGTGGTGTGTGAGTACCCGGCTGTGTATATCGTGTGTACTGTGCGGCCTACGGTGTATGTAGTGTGTTGTATGTGTGCGTGCCGGTGTGTGTAACCATGTACCCGGCGTGGAGCAGCTTCGGTGGTGCGCAGCAGCCACCGCCGCCGCCGCAGCCCTTCGGCCCTCACGGTGGACCCCCACGCGGCGCGGCGCCTCCTACGGTCGGAGGGTTTGGAGGGTTTGGTGGCTTCGGGAGTCCAGCTCCAGCGGTTCAGTCCAACTTTTCCAACTTGCATGAGCAGCACCTCCATCAGATGCAGCAGCTCCAGCAGCTTCACCAGCGCCAGCTTCAGTCAGTGCTACACCATGGCTCGGCAGGCTTTGGAAACTCCGGGCCTTGGCAGGTCGGCCCTCCGGGTTTCCCACCTGGGCCTGCGAGTATGCTGCCAACCAACAGCAACTTCAACGAGCCGCCACGAGCTCTACCTGAACCGGCCAACAGCTCCGCGCCACACGGAGAAGAAAATACCACAGAACCCATTGATCCTCCTGCAGAAAAGCCAGAGAAGACTGACCTATCATCCATGTCTCTACAAGTAAGCAGCATGACTTTAATTACATTAGACATCAACTTTCTAACACTTCCTGAGCACCAAGAACAAGAGCAAATATCTGTTAGAATACTGGAAAAACAATGCTCAATATTTAGGCAAGTAAACAGAGCTGATCTTTATATGAAGGTGAGACAAAAATGATCTGTCTATAGAATGCATTTCAATATTCTTCTTTTCAGAAACGACAAATGTTATTTTTCTACGTAATCTCCCTGTCCATTTATCAAGCTTTTGTATTCCCTCATTAAAAATGTTTTTGGCCAAGCTGTAAACCACAAATGCACAACTGTCTTCACCTCATCAGGCCTGAATCTGTGTTTTCTTATGGCTTCTTTCAGGGGACCAAACAGATGATGTCTGATGGGGTAAGTTCAGGAGTATAGGGAGGAGCATTAACACCTCAAAGCGAAGTTTAGGCAGTGACTTGCAGATGTGCATTGTCCCGCAACAACACAACACTCTCAGATAGCAGTCCTCTGCATTTTATTTGAATTTTAGACTTTAGGCTCTTCAGTGTTCATTTCACTGTAACAGGACTGTTGAATCTTTTGCCTGATAATACTGGCCTTTGAGAATCCCAGAAAACTGTAAGCATCAGTTTTCCAGTTGATATTTGACTTTTGAAATTTTCTTGGTGGGTGATTGAGGATGTTTCCATTCCCTGGTTCTCTGGTTCCCTGGAGGTCCTGGAGCTCCGTGACTCCGGTCCTGTGGTTATCTGGGGCTAAGGGCCTCCCGGCTTGTCATGAATCCATGTCTTTCACCTTCAGCATCCATCCAAATTTAGTTTTACACTTTTTCCATACTGTGCATATAGTCTCTGGTAAATACTGCCACCAAACACTCTTATAATTATAATAGTGGTAATTTTTGACTCACCCTCATATAAAGGTTGTTTATATTGCTGTTTTAAAGGGTCTGTCAGTTTTCCATTAACTTTTTCTCACGTTTCACAGTTTTGTGATTATATTTACAAAAGCATTCATAAGTTGTTCTAGAAGAGGCAAGAAGATCTGATTAGATGTTTTGCTTTCCACAATCTGCTTCAAATAGACCACAGCCACACTGAACTCCATGCTTTAAACATATCCAAGACATTTCAATTATTTTCTGTGTGCTTCAGCATAACAGATGCAATTTCACGTTATTTACAGTCTTTTTTTTTTTTACAAAATAAACAGGTGACTGTTAAAATAAATAAATGATTGAGTGTCTCATATAATTGTGATTATTTCCAATAATTGTGATTAGTTAATTATGTAATAATTGTGACAGTCCTGTTTATCATCCTGAATGAAACCTCTTTTTGATTTAAGACTTGACATCAACACTTAAATTGTGAATATGAAAGTTGCTTTTCATGACCTCAAAAAACAGACCGTTATGAAAAATGAAGCAGGGTTTGAAATTGCGCAAAAGTTTGAAGATGCTCTTTTTAGGTTGTACTTTATGCAATAAGCAATGGAGGAGAAAAAAGAGTTTTCCAAGTAATCCTCTTCTCCACTATCCAACCATGTTCATTAAAATGAATGAGGACAAAGTACCTTCTTACTTTTCACTGTTGGTGATCAAAAATTTGCCTTTACTTTCAACAGGAGCAGCAGGACTACTATTATCAGCAGCACCTTCAGAATTTACAAAAACTAAAGAATGAAAAGGCGAAGCAGAATGCAAGTAATGGTTCATCGAAAGGAAATGAACAATTTGGGCAAGCTCCTCCACTACCTACTGAACCTCCAAAGAGTGCACCTCCTCCACCACCACCGAAAGAGGAGCCTCCTCCACCTCTTCCTCCTGATGACACTAAGGTAACAAATGCATTATGCTTTAGGTACTAAACATATTGGTTTAATTTAGACTGCAAGTGTCCAAGATGAGCTCTTTAGTTCTGATCTCACATATGTGCCACATAACAAACCAGGAAACTTCTCACAAAAGGTGTTCAAGTGGTGCAGAAAATTTCTACCTTAGCACACACTGTCACTTCTTATAAAGAAGCTTACACTATCCTAATTTATGCTGCAGTTATTTTATATCCAGTGATGCCCAGCCAGAGCTTATGTAAGGTAGATACATAAAAGTATAAGCCTGTTATTTTTTATGTAGAGGTACTTTACCTTTGTAATTTGTTTACCTAGGTACTTTACGTATAATGAATATAAAATGACACTTGACATTTTTGATGTTTTCACTGTTAATTTTTTTTTATGTGGCACTGTATCAAATGAAGGAGATATTGGAGTCATTGGGACAAAACTAAATGAAATCTTCTCCAAACTGAACTTGAAAGCAGTATACTTTTTTTTTTTTTTTTTAATTTCTATTACTCAAACACCAACTACACTCTTTTTCTACAGGTCATTCTTTATGTAAAATGAATACTGAACTAATGTAATATTGAAAGCTGATCTTCTTATCCCTTTAACCTTCTGCTCACTGTCTTCTTGAAGAAGGTGTTGAACTTAACACATTGTGATTCTGCCATTTCTACCAGTTGGTAGAGGTGTGGTAGGCTGAAAAACATCCAGTAGAGATCACTAGAAATGCAGCTTTTTCTTGTCTGAATGCAAACCAGCAATGTTTTTTAGTCAAACCACAAGGAATAAACTGGATCAAATGTTGAAAAACCATTAGTGCTGTAAAAACCAAACTGCCACACAGATTAGTGTAGTGTTTATAAAGTTAAACTTAAAATGAGTGTTACTTCACATTTTCTGTATTTGTAGTTTGTTCTGATTAAAAAAAATCAAAACTTCTAGGAATATAGATAAATGAAAAATTTGTCTGAAGGCTGCAACATGTTTTTTCATTTATATAAATACTATATAGATTAGTAATGAACTATTTCCCAAAATAAGTATTTTAGTTGGTCAGGAATGAATGCCTGTAGTTTAATAAGTAGGTTTGACATCATTAGGTTTAATAAAATGAGTTAAATTTATTATTCTTTTATATTTTTATAAAATACAATAATATATGAATATGTATGAAGATGCATGTATGTTACATTATTACTAATATTTTATTAAAAACATGAAAAAATGAAAATGTCTCGAATGATGTAAGCCACATGGATGTTTTGTGTGTTTAATGTGAGTGTCATTGGCTACTGGTAATTGTGAGATGGTCCTTAATTAACACTGCAGTCGCCGGAGCACAAACACAAAGCTAAGCGGCAGTATTCTGGCTTCATCATAAGAAGTGTAGTATAGTAAAGGTTCTGTTTGTAGTTTGTCTTCTTCCATTTCACCACCAAACTGTAAATGTGCTGGTGAATCTGTGTTTTCTTAACTGGTGAGAAAAAGGACCATTCTGAATGTCAAAAGAATATTAAACTAACTTTACTGCAGTAAAGTTACACTCTGATTCACATCCATGACCAGGAAGTAGAAAAAGGTATCAATATTACTCCTGTTTTTTTGTTGACATGTAATGGCAATTGTCACATCTCCAGATTTTGTACCAGCATGTTTGATACTCTGAGAAGTTTACAATTGGTTGTTTTTAGTTGCAGTAGCACAGACCATGATACCAGAATTCATTAGTGATTTTTAAATATTGTTAAAGTTTTTCCACTGTCAGCCTGCCTTAAAGCAATGCCAACCCTAACTGCTAGCCTTGCCACTGATCTATAGGCTAATTAATCCAACCAAGCTAGCAATAGAGTTGAATTTGCACACTGTATGGGCTTTATGCATGTGTGAAAAACATCAGCAAATTTTCTTTATTTTTCACTAAAATAAAATGTAAACCAAATTATTTTCTCTTTATGTGGCTAAAGCAGCATTGTATATTCAGCAAATGTGTTGCTTATTTATGTGTTTGAGACACAAATATGGAGGTTCCATATGTTTTATCTTTATTACTTCTGTGTATCTCATTAGCCAAGTGGCATGGCTGACTCTGGAGACCCAGTTGAGACAGCACGTTTGCAGCAGTTACAAGCAGCAGCAGCTCACTGGCAGCATGTTCAGCAGCAGAGAGCAGGGTTCCAGTACCAGGCATTGATGCAGGAACATGCTCAGCTGCAGCAGGTCCTACAGCAGTACCAGCAAGTTATTCAGCAGCCAGCGCATTTCCAGGTATGAACTTTTGACCAGTCCTGCAACATGCATGCATACATATTTAATTAAATTATATGATCTTCATGACCTAAGACTTTTTAATTTCTCTCTTCTTCATTTAGTTCTACAGTATACGTTATTTTCATGGTTATAGGTTTGGCTTTATTATTTTCAGTAGCATTAATGCCTCAGCTTTTAAGAAAAAAAACAAAAAACAAGCAAAACTACTTTTGCCATATTTTTTAATCAGAATGCTTAAGTTGCACTTAACATTTTAGTTAAGAAACCAGCATACTAAACATATTTCTTTCTCGTATGATTATATTGGGATGTTTACCAGTCATTTTAACGTAAGAAGTCTAAGTTCAGGTCAAGGTCAGTTAATGTTACTGGATAAAAGGCTGATCCCAGGTGAGCATTGTTAGCACAAAGTTGGATAGATATAATGGTGAATAATAGAAATGGGCCGATACTGGTCGTGTTTCAGTAGGACTGACTGATCGCTGCTACCGATCAAGGGAGTGGCTGGATGCCACATTAATCTTTTCAGGAGATGTATCATTATACAAGTCATATTACATCCCTTCTCTCTCAAGATGAAAGGTACTTTGCTTTTTGGAATCAGCCACATTTTAAATGTAGTCTGCTGCAAGAGCCTCTTAACAAGCTCAAATGTCTTTTTGCTTGCTCTGCTGTGTTCTCTTATAGATACATAGTTGATTGATCCCTCCATCTCTAATAAAAAAACATAGTACAACATGAACAGTGGGAGGATTTTTAATATGTTGTAGTTGTATTAGCAATGTTCAGTGAGTTCCCAGAAGTTAACAAATGTAATACTAGTTCTTGGGTATAAATGCTTAAATGATCAATAAGTGCTAATTAGTACATAATGTTTATTTACTGCAGCTTAGTTTAAAAAGGCATAATTACTCATGTAATCATGCAGTTCCATTACTCTTTTTCTTTTTTGCCTTTTTACCAGACAATGCCAATCGACATGCAGTTACAACACTTTGAAATGCAACAGCAGCAGTTTTCGTCAGTGTTGCAGGAATGGGACAGGCATTTCAAGCTCTGGCTGGAGCAGTTTCAGTCTTATCCTCACAAGGATCAACTACAGGACTATGAAGGCCAGTGGAGACAGTGGCAGGAGCAAATGAACACAACTGCAGCACATCTCCATGAGAGAGTCACCACACTGAAAGCCATGCAGCAACAATATGCTGTCAGTAAGCCCTATGGAGGTATGATGGCACCGTATGGACAGCCTAGGCCTCCTGGACAAGAGAGCCACATGCAAATTCCTGGCCAGGGAGGCCCCTCTGCACCACCAAAAAACATGGATCCATCCTCAGGAGGCCCCCGTGTTCAGGTTCCACAGAATGTACCAGCCTCTGATGTTCCAGAATCGGGCCCACCTGCAGGGCCAGAAGCCCCCAATGAACCATTCAAACCTGCTGGCCCGCCTGGACCAGGACCAAGGCAGCCTGGCCCGCCTGGACCAGCACCAAGGCAGCCTGGCCCGCCTGGACCAGGACCAAGGCAGCCTGGCCCGCCTGGGCCAGGACCAAGGCAGCCTGGCCCGCCTGGGCCAGGACCAAGGCAGCCTGGCCCGCCTGGGCCAGGACCAAGGCAGCCTGGCCCGCCTGGGCCAGCACCAAGGCAGCCTGGCCCGCCTGGGCCAGCACCAAGGCAGCCTGGCCCGCCTGGGCCAGCACCAAGGCAGCCTGGCCCGCCTGGATGGTTTGAAGGCCCAAGAGGTCCAAGGTATTGGAAGGCCATAATAAAAACTTTTCTGTACCAGAAATTGTACTTTTAAATTAAATTGCAAATGTTAGAGATAATTACAGTGCTTTTGGAATGTAAAATGTAATTTTGTTGACTTGTTGAAATGTTTTTAGGTTTGAAGGACCTAGGGGCCCAAGATTTGATCCACCATCACAACAGTGCTTTAGTGGACCTCCCAGATTTGATGCTGGCCAACGTTTCGGAAGGCCTCCAAGAGGAAATCAAATTCAGCCTGGTGTTCCAGGAAGATTTGACGCTCTCCCAAGACAGAATCCACCGTCTCGCTTTGAGAGACCTCCAGGTCCACCTTTAGCGCCTCAGCCTGCTCTTGACTTGCAAACCAAACCTGGTTCTTTAAATCAAAGCAAATTGTTGACAGCAAAACCTGATGAGGCACAGTTTACCCCATCTCAAAGTCCATCAGCAGGCCAGAATCAGAACAAGACACCTGAAGATACAATGCAACAAAAAGCCAGTGTTCCTACATCTACATCTTTGTCAGATGATATAATGAGTTCAGATGGAGGTTTTTTTGTTCAAAGTGATCCTATCCCTCAAACTAACACAGATGCAAACAAGAAATCAGAAGAACCTGGCAAGCAGACCTCTAAGGTGGATGAATTGCCAAAAGAAGAGTCCAAAACACCCATGTCAACATCTACATCTATTCCAACAAAGCCACCTTTTGACACTACCAGTAAACCCCCTCAGAATTTAAATTTGGAGAAAAAAAAATCTAACGATGCAAGCAATGGTCTCCAACAGCAACCAACGCCACCTTCACAAGGCCTGTTTAAAGCTGATATGCCCAAGGAGCTTCCTTGTGCCACTCAAGATACTATGCAGCATGGTCCCCCACATGCAATGCGTGGGAGGGGCCAAGGCCCTTTGCTGATGCGAGGAAGAGGACGTGGTCGGGGACAGTATGGTGGACCCATGGGTCCCCCACCGATGCCTGACCCCAGCTTCCTTGGTGAAAGTGGGGAGGATGTTCCCTATGACCAGCAGCCAGCAGGTAAGGAGGAAGCAGACTATGATTGGGGAGACCATTCTCAAGATGACCAGAGGCCTCATGAGATATGGGAACCAGAGGAACATCACTTCTCCGAAGAGTATTATGAAGAACCTGAAGAGCAAGGTCCGAGAAGAGGTCCACGAATGGAACCCCCAGAAGGCCCAGAAGAAAACTGGCAAGAGGAACCCTCAGAATACTGGGAGGAGGAAGAACCCTACTGGAATGACAGAAGGCTGCCAATGCACCATAGACCCCCATTTCCTCATGAAGGACCTAGACGCCCTCCTTTCCATCCTCGCTTTATGCCACATGGTCCACGACGTCCTCCTCCACCACCTAGTGACATGGAACATGACCCACATGGACCTCCTCACATGAATCGAGAACCTATGGGCCCTAGATTTAGACGTGGTGCTGGTCCTTGGGGTCCACCACCACGCCATGAGATGGTTGGGCGAGGCATGAGGCGGCCACCTCCACCCCATAACATACTGGACAGAGACCCAATGGGCCAACCAGGTTATCCTGATGAAATGGAAAGGGAACATGGCTGGCCGCCTCATCCTCATGGCAGAGAACCCAGACACCTTCCTTTACCTCCTCATGAAATAATGGAGAGGGATATCAGAAGGCCACCCATGCGACCTCCGCCTGGGCCAAGGGACAGATGGCGAAGACCACCGCCATCCTCACTCGAAGATTCTCAGGGAGCATATGAAGAAGAATATGGCAATGATTTCGGTCCAGAAGAGGATGGATACAGAAGACCAGCACCTGATTACCGCCATCAAGATTATAGGGAAGATGAGGAGTATTACCATCCACGTGAAGATTGGGCAAGAGAGCGCCCAGATCGTGACTTTCATTCACGTGGTCCACCAGAACATCCTAGAGAAGATGAGTGGATGGAGGGAAGGGAAAGGCCATTCCCATATGAGGATGAGGATCGAATTAGAACGGAGCGAAGAGGACCGGGTTACTTAGATGGCCCGTCTTATCGAGACAGAGACAGGGAACCTCCTTTCCATTCACGCCCTGAGTGGGAAAGGCATCCCCTTCCACCACCTCCTCCACTACCAGAGAGAACTTACTCTCATCATATTGAAGAATCTGAATCACTTTATGAAAGAAACCCTGAACTTCAAACGGGACCTTCTGCTCCTATTCCTGCCACTGGTCCCCCCAGCAATGCTCCTGATGCTGCACTTGAACAGTCATCACCAGGTGCAGCTAAAGCAGTGCTTGCTCTTTCTCAAAGACAACATGAAATCATTCTCAAAGCTGCCCAGGAGCTGAAAATGATAAGGTATAAGAATTCTATGAAATTTCAGTCCAGCAGGGCTTTACAGTCTTGTCCACAATTGGCCACTGTAGTTGCATGCTTTCATCCAAATCAAGTGCAAGTTCACTTGGTCAGTTATTTGTCGATGAAAAAAGCTTAATGAAACAAGTAGAATCAAGTTTGTTTCCTTTGTAGACAAGAATGGACACTTAAATTACAGGAGGTAGTGTTTAAGGAGATTAAAGCGGTGTTGGTTTGTATTTTTTCCCTTGCTTGCTAACAGGGAGTTTCAGGAGAGTAAAAAGGCTTTGGGGGATACCTCTACATCAGAATCTACTGGACTACCATCTGAGCTTCCTGCTGGCCTCCTTGGTCTAGAAATCCCCCCTGAGGTTAAAAGTGCACTTCAGGTATCCCCTTGCTTTGCATCTTACCTCTTATTTACAGAGTAATAAGTTAATAATGTAATAGAATTACAGCATAATAAACATCTCCTGATATTTTTATTTTTATCTCAAAAGGCTACCAGCCTGTTGACTGAACCTGGACAGAGTGTTTCTGGTAGACAGTTGGAGGCTGGGTTGCCCTCAACAACACAAGTAACAGACGTTCTCCATACATCCTCACCATCAGCCCCTGCATCCACATTTATTGCCAAGACAGTGGACTACGGTCACGGTCATGGTAAGTTTCTGCAGATGTTAGCAACATATTTTCAAACATTATTTGGTATTTCTGAAGTATTGTCTTTATTTTCCATAAACAGATGTGGGTGCCATGGTGGAAAGAATGTCGTATGGTGAGAGGGTTATTTTAAGGCCTGATCCAGTGCCACCAGATCGATATGAAAAAGGTTGGTTACTCAAGGTCCCTGTGGATTATTATTATTATTAGCTGTATATTTTAAAATAAGTGTACTAGTGCATCTCAAAAATTATAATATAGTTGAAAAACTTTACTCAAACGTGAAAAGAAACATTTTAATAATCTGAGGTTCTGGATTTATTTACATGAGCAATAAGCCATACTGATCAACAATAAAACAAAATTCAGGCTTGAAATACCACTATAAATGATATAAAATGACAGCTTACCTTTAAGTTATAACTTTTTTTGTAAACAATATGCTAATATATGTATTGCACAATGTATTAAATTAAATCTAGTCCACCAAGGTAAAGTATGCAGCCAGCAGTGGAACTGACAGGACATTGGTTTGTCTTGTACCTCCATTAGAGCCTCTCGGCCGTCGAGATCCATACTACGACAGAAGAGCTGATCCATACATGGACCAGCGGGAATATGGACGGGAATGGGAAAGAGACATGCACCGAGATAGACCCCCTGTTGATTATGACCGAGAACGATATGAAAGGGAGCGCTTCTCCAGAGATGAGAGGTGTCATTTTTGTTTTCATGATGAGGACAATTTCTTTATTGAGATTTTGAACAGTTTTCTTGCATAGTTTTGACTTCCGTAAAGTGTTTGTGTACTGCATTCTTGACTGTTCCTTTGTCTTGTTTCAGGCCTCCTCAAGGTCCTCCCCGGCAAGGTTACAGAGACCGTGAGAGAGACCTGCGAGAGCACCAAGGTCGCTCCAGTCGGGATCGGGAGCTTTACAGTAGGCCAGGATATGACAGGTCTTCCTATGAAAGAAGTCTTGAGCGCTATGACCATGGACCTTCAAGCTATGGAAGTGAGTTTCTGATTTCATAAGCTAAAAATGGAGTTGGGGAGTGCCTGTGAGTAATGATTATTCCAGTAATTCATCGTTCTATTATACTAAATTTGCTATTGCAGTAATTAAAAAATGCTATAAGTGATTTAGTCTTTTTACATAATGCAGTTAAAACAATAGGAGACGTATTGCCCCCTTCTTGTAGTGTGATTCAGATCTGTCAAACCAGTATGTATCATCAATAGCATGTCCTTTTAATTGTAAGCAAACTGTTGACAAACAATGCCATTAGTTATTTATTGCTTTGAAGTAAGTCAATAATTGTTTGTCTAAGATGCATTTTATTTCCTGTAGATGACAGAAGGAATTATCCTGATGAACGGCCTCCCCCTGCAGCATCCCTGCCTCCTCCTCCACCTGCTCCTCAAAGAGTGGAGAAGAAACCAGAAACCAAAAATGTTGAAGACATTTTGAAACCTCCTGGTCGTGCAAGTCGTCCGGATAGGGTAAGACTTCTGATACTTTTTTTTCCCACCAACAATGTGCCGATGCTCATGCTTGATCAGTTTCGGGTACCCAAGATCCAGCAAACCTTTTAAGAGGGACAACAGGGCCCTACAGCCACTTTCAGCACAGGTTTGTTGGTTGTAGATCAGCCAGAATGTGGTGCCTTTTGTCTTGGCTGAATGTTAATTTTTTGGTTTACTTCCAGATTGTGATCATAATGCGAGGCTTACCAGGAAGTGGAAAAAGCCATCTTGCTAAACTTATACGGGTAAGTTTGTCTTTACTTGTAAGCTCTGATATTGAGCTTGAGTGGGTAGCATTAATGTTTTCTTAAGATTAGTGTGTCACTGTTCTGAGCCAAAGCACAGCATGAAACTTGAGATTTTATAGGACTAAAAAAACAAGTGTGATCTCACACTTGATTAGCTAATATTTCAATATTTATATAAGTAAGTATATGCCTTCATATAAATTTAACGATTCATGTTACCTCTTGGCATTGTTTCAGGATAAAGAGGTTGAATTTGGTGGAGCCCCACCACGAGTGCTTGGTCTAGATGACTACTTCATGACTGAGGTTGAAAAAGAAGAGAGGGATCCTGATACAGGAAAACGTGTGAAGACCAAGGTTTGAAATAGATTTAAGAGCAATCTGGATTTTTGCTTTAATAAAAATTACTGCATTTTCTTGGATTTTTCTTCTGGTTAAACAAGTCAAAATTCATGTTTACATGATTCTTTTCCCACCTCTTTTTAAGCATAAATCAGTGATCTGTTCTTTAAATCGGTATTCCATAAAATTCAGTATTTAAGATGTTTTGTAACAGTATTTCAGTATAAATCTATGCTTATTTTTTTAGGTACTTGAATATGAATATGAGCCAGAAATGGAGGACACATATAGAAACAGCATGCTGAAAACATTCAAGAAAACTTTGGATGATGGTTTCTTCCCTTTTATCATCCTTGATGCCATAAATGATCGAGTGAAGTATTTTGACCAGTTCTGGAGTGCAGCTAAGACAAAAGGATTTGAGGTGAATTATATCATATTGTACCATGTCATATATATCATCTGTTTAGGGAAGGTCATATGTGCCCTTTATCATGCTGTTGTCATATTGATGATTTACTATGATATATGGTAATATCTGCCCTCTTCTGGGCTTAGTTTGGAGGAAAATGCAAATGGATGGACAAATGAAGGAGCTTGCATACATAGCTTAGCTGTTTGAGTTTGTCACCCCATGGTAGTTTAGAGAGACCGACAAGGAGATACAGTGATTTGCTGTGGTGTTTGTGGTCTTTCAATCTTCATTTGGAACAAATGCTCCCATTTTTTTATTACTTCTGCCATTGTGTGTTCTGCTTTTCAAATCAGCATGTGATGCCACAAAACAGTTCAGACAGAACTTTTGTGCTGTGGGTGTTCCTGTCTTTCTGTGAGCTAATAGAAAAACTGAGCATTTCTCTTGTGGTCATGCTTGTTTCATGGAAATACTTTTTACTGCAGTTTGGCAGTTTACATCACAAATCTTGGGATCCAAGTGCCTTATGAAAATAGCCCTAGGTGTTTGGCAGTAAATAGAACTGAATGTTTAAATTTCAAATGTATTAGTTATTGTTTTTTTGTGCAAACATCATTGTAATGGTTTCACAGGTCTATGTGGCAGAAATCTCAGCTGACCATCAGATGTGCGCCAAGAGGAACATCCATGGACGGAAGCTCAAGGATATTACAAAGGTTTGTGTTCACTTTGTACTCGTTACATTACTGTATATTTGAGGGACTGTAAGCTCAATAGATATATATTTGTGTTACATGTAACAGTCACATTTTCAGTGAATCAGTTTATCTAACAGTTTTGTTTATCTAAAACCATACCTGTTACACCCATAGTAAACACTCAGTTGTGAATACAAGACAATATTGATACAATTGAAAATTTCAGCATTATGTTTTGTGATACTGTATCATTGGATTTTAATTAGTACATGCCAAGATTTGTAGTGGACAGTGGCTCATTTTGTGTTGTTTAAACTTTCTTTTTTTGCCTTGCTTACAGTATCGCAATACATCACAATTGTAATGCCTGTATGATGTTGTGTTGTATTACCAAAACATAGTCCTACAGTCATATTATTTGTACTAATTTGTTAATGTTGATTTAAAAAAAAATATATATATATATATTTTTACAGCTGGCAAATGGTTGGGAGCCGGCTCCTGTTCACATGGCACGTCTAGACATTCGATCTTTACTACAGGATGCTGCAATTGAAGAGGTAAATAGGACAATTTGCTTTCCAATTGCATTTTTACTTCTTTTAAAGTCCAAATCACATATTGGGAAAGAGTGCATTGTTTTTCATACTGAACACTCAATAGTTTTTTTTGTGTTTTTCATAGGTGGAAATGGAGGATTTCAACCCATCTGAAATGGAGCCACAAGCTGAAGAAAAGGAAGAGGAGGAGTTAGATCTGGTAGGACAATTTTATATTCCATGGTTTCTTCCATGGAGGTCTATCATTTATCTTTGTTTATTTATTACCTCCCTGAGTCTGACTACAGGCAAATTAAACATACATCTCTGAACTGTATTTTTTGTAAACTGAAAGGTAATAGTAATTTTGAATTTTTCTTACTTTTCTTGTAAAGTAATGTAAAGGTTATCAGCAAGTCTTATTTAACGCTGAAAGTAGCATTCATGTGAATGCTATCGCTGGCATCTGTATGGGATAATACATAGAGCTACAAATTGCATGTATCCCTATGGAGCAGTGACTGGAATATGACACTGATGGACACTTTCTTTTAAATGAATATTCAAAAAAGTAAGTTCATATAAGAATAACATTCAAATAAATAAAAACAAAGTGTTGAAAATGATCTGTTAGGCAAAAAGTTGATGTCGCTAGCTAGAGGAAATGAACAATTCTATGTCAATTCTTAATTAATTCATAAATGTTTCATAACCAAAATTTCTGTAAGGAAGAAGTCTTCAGAGCTACATATGATAATATTTTACTGTGACTTGATGAGCAAACTTGTTTTTGTTTTATATCTCACAGTACATTTAAAATATATTTAATTTTATGGATAGAATTAAAGGCCAAACCAGCTCTGCTGATTTGCTAGCAGTTTTATATTTTTGAATGTATTTCATAGTCACATGGCAGTTTTGCAGAATTAAACAGGATGAGCATTTACAAAAACAATGCAACCTGAAGGAAACTTGCAATCAGCAGTAAAAGATTACAGGAAACGAACAATCTATAAATTTCAAGGATTAAAGTTTGACAGAGCTACGACAGTATTCTCTCCAGAGAGGCCATGTAGGAGATCAATTTTAGAACCCAAGAGGATTGGTGCATGTACCCATTGTCTGCCTTGAAAACGTATGGGAAGAGGGATGCTTTAGTCCTGCAGTTTACAATTAAAATGCGCTTAAATGTGCTATCAAATGTGTGCCATTATTTAAAGACATAATTTGCTTAAATTGTAAAGCACTAATAATTATAGTGCTTTACTTTTTATCTTTACCTTCTGACTGACTGAACATCAGTTCTGTGCAGAATATTACATGGCACACGTCTATCACTGGTACAAGACATTGATTGTCACTGGGGAGGTACTCTCAAGAGTGTAATTGTTTCAAATTGTGCAAGTAATTTGAAGTTGTATTGATTCCAATCACCCTGTCCTTAATTCACCATTTTACAAAGTCAGTTGTACTAATACTTCTTTGACCTGGAAAAGTAAATGTAGATACACAACTAAAATACACATTTTACCTCTAATGGCACATTTACATTGTTTGTACTTTGGTAAACAAAAATGTATATTCTAGTTGTACTGATACCTGCATCTATATGTGTGTGAATTAGAAATAGGAGTCAAGGAAGAACGATCTAGTACAGGATCTATAACAGAATTTAGATCACCTCCCATAATCAAAGAATGGGTATGAATGGATGGAATAGAACTAATTAATTTGCGCATGAACTCAGGATCATCAATATCAGGTGCATAGAAATTTATGAGTAACACTGGTTTATTAAGCAACATGCAACTCAAAATTAGCCATCTCCCTGCTCTATCAGAGATAACCCTCTCCATTACAAATGAAGTGCCTGATTTAATCAAAATAGCAACTCCTCTAATTCTGTAGTTATAAGATGAATGGAAAATCTCACTTACATTAGGAACCCTCAGTCTGGAGTGATCTGAATTATTTAAATGTGTCTCCTGTAGAAAAATAATATCTGCTTTCAAACGTTTCAAATGTGCCATGACCCTGGATCTCTTAACTGTGTTATTAAGGCCATTAATGTTCCAACTCACAATTTTTAAGGACGCCATAAAAAAAGAGACAGAGTTATAAAATAATACTGAAAAAGAATGAGTACCTCAGGGGAAGGGGAGAGAAAGAAAAAGAAAAAAAGTTAAAAATAAAGAAAAAAGCACATGACCCACCCCAAAAAACACTGAACATACCCACCCATTACAATAACAAAACAAGTGTTCAACCAAGCTCAAGCACAGAGCTATCCCAAACGTAAATATACTCCCGATAGGCTAACCAACTTAGTCAGGGAATCCAGCAAAGCAAAATATACATTACATGTGCATGATCAACCTCCTGCAGACCTTAAAGCCTTGCTATGACATTCCACATCAAAGTTTAACCGCATCATCTCCAAAACATATCCAAAGTCAGCTGGCGAGCAAACCCCGTACAAACTGGTCTGCTTCCTTAGGGCAGATGAAAATGTGTTATTCATCGTTTGCAGTTATGCGGAGACGCGCAGGGTAAAGCATACCGTAGCGCGCACCGTCCATTGAACCCAGCATGTTTCGCACGCCATTAAAAGCCGCTCGTGCCTTTGCAACTTTCACAGTAAAATCCGGGTAAACAGACAGAGAAGACGACGTTCGATGCTGAAGTCTGGCCTGTTTGAGTCACACAGTCTTCGTAGTAGTGAAGTCGAGCGATAATCGGACAAGAAGGCTGACCGGGTCTCGGCTTTCGGGCCAGTGATCGGTGTGCTTGATCAGTTCGTGGTGGCTCGGACAGCTGGAGTGTGTCCTTGAGTAGCGTGGCTACATTAGACGCTGACAGAGAAAAAGAACCATCCTCTGGAACTCCCACAATGCGAATGTTCTGTTTCCGTGAACGAGATTCCAGATCTTCACACTTGGCCTCCAGATCAGCACCAGTCTTGTTCAAAGAAGCCACATTAGCCTGAAGTGCCGAGACATCATCCGTGCACACTGAAAGAGATCGCTCAACTCCATCCTAAATAGTTTGAAGAGTAGTTACCTCAGATTTTAAATGAGGAAAATCACGAAGCAAATCCGACTTAAACGCCATAAGATCTGACTTAATGTTAGAGTAATGCTCATCCATCACATCATGAAGTTCAGCCACTACAGCACGAACAATTTCAGTCCTCAAAGCTGCGATGTCAGGGGTCACGGCGGGATCAGGGGTGCCCACTCACCGGGCTTGATGCACCACTCGACTGTGGGGATGCGGCTTTAGCTGCAGGCCGGATCTTAGATTGAGAAAGTCCAGGTGTTTTAACTAACTTTGGCAGCATGATTGCAGCGTAAAATGGAACTCAATAACTAGATGTGGCGAGATACACAAAAAGAAAGAGGAGATTGACACTCCAGCATGTGAAATAGTATAAATTTAGAGAAGGCTTTGCGGGGCCCTAAATAAACACTGCTACTCCATGTGCAGGCAAACCAGAAGTCTCCTCCTGCACATCAATATTACAGTGATATTTTGTGCCATAAGGGTGCAGAGATGGTTTCATTATCCTAATCCATCCTTCAGGAAATATATTGTTAATGCAGTGAGATAAATGGAAAAAGTGAAAGCACACCTTGAACAGCTTCTCAAAAACAGCTCAAGTGATGAGCAGCTTCTGGAAACTGCAGAGGAGTTTATTGGAACCTCCAAAACGTATTAGCATTGGAAGTGAAGTTTGTCTAACTTCTTTTCTTTTTGGAACCATTTGGTCTAAAATAAATGGCTTAAGCAAAGTTAGGAGTGATCAGTAAACCAGTCCAGGAACTGAACCAACATGACCAAATCAAATTTTGTCTTTGTCAAACAATTAATTTCTCCTGCTAAATTTTCTCTTTTATTTTATCATTTCTAAATCTAGTTCTTGATCTGTTTGGCACATTTTTAAAAGTAAAGGTTCCTAAATAGTTCTTGTACTGGTTGTTGTTGTTGTTGTTGTTGTAAAACCTTGAATTAGTGTGGAACATTTAATTTGTTAGCACATCTTCAGAATCAATTTGTCAGTGCACAAGTACAGCGAAATTATCAGTCAGAAGAAATCCAGTGAACACAATGGGGAAGGAGGGGAGGTGATAAAAAATAAAACCCCCCTCAACCCCCAGACTGTGCCCTGGTGGGGCACAGTTTGGGAGCCCAGGAGCAAAAGGGGGGGGGGGTCACCTATTACGCCTAAACACATCAACAAGACAGCAATGGTGGGGATATGGCAGGTAGGATAGGTGGGTAATGAATGGAATAGGCCAGCGGCGACAGACAGGTCAAGCAGTGACCAGATCGCTTCCGCAAGGAGCCCTATGCCCCCGCCTCGGAGTAAGCCATCCGAAGTGGACAGCTTCTCATTTATACACATTTCTTATAGGGAGCCTATTTTTATTTTTATTTAATTTTTAGCTGTGAAGAGTTGTCATTGCAGGAATTTTTGGCACTTTTAATTTGAAGAGTATAGCCATCTTTGATCAGGATGGACTTGCTTGTGTGATTTGTCATAGTGTGTGTGTGTTTGTGTGTAAGAGTGGGGGGGAGACATACCTGTGATGTCACTGTTCTTTCTTAGCCCATTTTCACTTTCTGCTTTTAACTAGAAAGCTGTATCAGCCAAACATAACTGAAGCATTTATTTTGTGGGCCCTTTTGTTTTGATAAAAAAAATAGATCACTCAATTCTTAATCTTATGATTATGGTTCAAGTTTGATGTCAGAATACCTTCTTTACAATCACGGCTCAACCAATACCAAGTTTATTGGTAGTGCCAATGAAAAAAGTTTGATGGTAGTGCCAGTACAAAGTTGATTGCTAGCCACTGTTTCAATATTTGTTGATATAAAATATATGATAAATGTACTCAAACAGCAACTTAACAGATCAGTAACAGTAATTTCTTAAACTTAGTTCAACTCACAAACGGGTGGGTTTCCGATACCAGTTAATAGATGAAACCACATCATCAGTGAGGTTTATCAGCTAACAAATGTATCCGCTGGACTGTAACACCAGAATAAATCCAGTTTTCAGCTCATGCTTTGTTTTACTAATGGTAGGATAACACAGACAACAGTTAGCTGTTCCCTCTTAGTGTGTAAACTGTAATTGTGTCCTTGTTTTAGTTTGCTTCTCATAAAGCATCTTGACCAGGTAAGTGTGACTGAGTAGCATTAAAATCAGATGTCCTGTGTGCAGATGAAACCTTCAGTAATCTTGACATCAAAGTCAAGTCTTCACTTGAAAGCGATGAATGGATGCATGTATATTCACATTTTGGGTCTGTCTGCAATGATTAAGTACATTAATGTTAAAAGACTAAAAATAGCGTTTTGTAGATTTTAAACTAAAATGAATATTTGGGGTCAGACTCTTTTATTCCACAAAAATGTTCATAAAATGCTAAGAAGATATAAACAGTAAGTTTATCTGTTTTCTGAAAAAGTTATGGATGCTGCCATGACACCCGCTGTTTACATTTTCTAGCTTTATGCTTCCAGACAATATAAGTAATGTGAACTTCATATGCAGTTAAATATAACTTCATTTATTACTGCTGTTTTGTAATTCAGCCACAAGCTCAGATCAAGTCTGTACTGTTATGATGATACCACAACAACTCCAAAATGGCAAATACAGGCTTTGAATCAGCAGCTTCGTAAATGATCTCTTTGACCAACTGCTGTTTATTCACATAAACATAAGCAAAGCAACATAATCAAGAAGAGATATATATTTACATTTGAGACATTGAGCGGACACTATTATCTGTACTTTGCTGTTTACCTTTGCTTGGATACACAATACTCAACGTGCAGTGAATGAAATTAATGTCAATGAAAATATAAGTAATGTCACAAGCCTTTAGTGAGTACAGACAGGCTAAGTGTGTAGTAAGGACAAGTGACTCAAATTATATATATATATAAATAATGTATGTGTATATGTGCGCAAGCATTTGTGTGTGTGTGTGTGTGTGAGAGACCATGCCGAGGAAAACCAGGTCATTCTTTTTTTCAAAATTAGTTTTTTTCAAAACAACTTTTTTGTGAATTTAAGTGTAGTTTTTGATCAAAATATGTACTAGCATAGATATCTGAGACTATTATCTTTCATTTACAGCAATAAAACCAAGTGGCTAAGTTTTATCGCTAATGTGAATGACATGATATTGACACGATATTTCAATAAGTTGCCCAGTGACTTTGACCTGGTTTTTGCTGGCGGGGTCACGTATACATATACTGTATATATTTATATATACACACTGCTCAAATAAAGGGAACACTTAAACAACACAATGTAACTCCCAAGTCCACCACACTTCTGTGAAACCAACCTGTCCAGTTAGGAAGCAACACTGATTGTGAATCAATTTTACCTGCTGTTGTGCAAATGGAACAGACAACAAGTAGAAAGGAGAGGCAATTAGCAAGACAACCCCTATACAGGAGTGCTTCTGCAGGTGGTGACCACAGACCTTTTCTCTGTTCTCATCCTTTCTGGCTGATGTTTTGGTCACACTTGCATTTTGTCAGTTCTCTCACCATAGAGGTAGCATGAGGCGATGTCTACAACCCACAGAAGTTGCTCAGGTAGTGCAGCTCATCCAGGATGGCACATCAGTGCAAACTGTGGCAAGATGGTTTGCTCTGTCTGTCAGCTCAGTGTCCAGAGCATGGAGCAGATACCAGGAGACAGGCCAGTACACCAGGGGACATGGATGGGGCCGTAGAAGGGCAACAACCCAGCAGCAGGACCGCTACCTCCTCCTTTGTGCAAGAGCCAGAGCCCTGCAAAATGACCTCCAGCAGGCCACTAATTTCCATATTTCTGCTCACACTGTCAGAAACAGACTCCATGAGGGTGGTATGAGATTTTGAGTATGATTCCAAATCCAGACCTCCATGAGATAATAATTTTGATTTACATTGATAATTTTTATTTTGTTCTCAAATAAAGATTTTCAACTGGAATATTTTATTCATTGAGATCTAGGATGTGTTATTTTAGTGTTCCCTTTATTTTTTTTAGCTGTGTGTGTGTGTGTGTGTGTGTGTGTGTGTGTGTGTGTGTGGCAGGCATAATCTAAAAGAAAAAATTCGGAAATCACAATGTATCATTTTTAAAATAATTTATTTGCGTGTTACTGCTGCAAATAAGTATTTGAACACCTGCCAATCAGCAAACATTCTGGC
>BRDA01004704.1:34050-45122 GCA_036984385.1 Crenuchus spilurus
GCACACAGCCAGGATAACCAAGGAGTGGCTCCGTAAGAAGCATATCAAGGTTCTGGAGTGGCTTAGCCAGTCTCCAGACCTAAACCCTATAGAAAGTCTTTGGAGGGAGCTCAAACTGAAACTGTGTGGAGGAATGGGCCACAATCCATGCTGCATTGTGTGCAAACCTGATGAAATACTACAGGAAACGTTTGACCTCTGTAATTGCAAGCAAAGGCTACTGTACCAAATATTAATATTGATTTCCACAGGTGTTCAAATACTTATTTGCAGCAGTAACTCACACATAAATTATTAAAAAATCATACATTGTGATTTCTGGATTTTTTCTTTTAGATTATGTCTCTCACAGTGAACATGCACCTTACATGAAAATTTCAGACCCCTCTATGATTTCTAAGTGGGAGAACTTGCAAATTTGCAGGGTGTTCAAATATGTATTTTCCTCACTGTATATGAAAGATATACCTACTGTAGAGAATGAGATGGAACAGAATACACTTCTACTCTTAGTACAGGTTGTTTGACTGGCAGAGTACCACTTGTAAGCATTAAATTGATTAGTAAACCTTCCCAAACACGATATTAATGGTTGTTAGCTGGTAAATAATGTTTACCACCACCTACTGCTGTTTGACTATGATCATTGTAAAACATGACACATTCCTTTATCTGACAAATTTACATGCTCCAATAAAGCCATATTTAATGTAGAAATCTTTGCTTGTTAAGAGTCTGAATGTGAATTTAGGTTTTTGGTAGTTTGGTTAGTAGCACTAACTTAACTGATTTTCCACACTAGTTTTTAATAGTTAAATATCAACATAGACCTATTAGACATATGACTTTACATTGTATGTCATTTTTCACCCTTAAAGCCTAATATTATAGTTGCAGTGAGTTAAGCCTCTTAACTTTGTGTTCCTTATTAGTGCCAAGTTATTGTGAAGAATGTTCACTTTCCACCCTGGTTTTAATATAATTTCAAGCTAATATAGAGCCATTTGAAGTTCTGGACATGCACAAAATTTAGTATGTCTGTTTTCACCCTTAAATAATAATACTGTAATATTACCTGAGGAGCAAGTTGGTCTTAGCTTTCATTTCAGCTACCTTTTAAAACGGAGTATGATTACACACATTTCTGTGACTGCATACGTTGATTTTTTTAAAATGTTAAAACTTTTCTTTGGAAGTGTTCAGAGAAAAGCCATTATATCCTTAACTTAATGTTTACTGAATTCAGTGAGAAAGTTAATCTCTAACTGGCTTGAGCAATGAATCTTGGTAAAAGTGTAAGTTAAATGAAAATGTGGACATACAGGAATCTTTAAACACTTCTACAGACAAATACACAATGAACAATTGATGAACATTCACAAAACACACAATCACTTACAATGTCTATCTGATGTGAATCTATTTTTTTTGGGTGGAGGTAAGGGGGTTTGGCGACGGTCATCAACAGTGTCTTAAAGTATTATCCTGCCAATATGATATTTGTTGCATAGGTTGCCTGAGAAATGGCTTATTGCAAGAAATGACATGTTTATTGCTTAAATGTTTCTCAGAATCAGAAATACTTTATTGATCCCAGAGGGAAATTGCAGAGTTGCTACTACACTGCTTATTATGAAGCATATGGTCACTGTATATGTAATGCATCAGAAGTCTTACAAAATTTTCAGAATGTTTAAGCAGTAATAAATCTAATTGGTTGCTTTTCAAGTTCTTCACTAAATGAGAATATTTTCTTGCTCAAAAAGTGCTGGTTTCCTTATCCAACAATATGCCTACATCAGATTTGATCACACGATTTGTTATGAAAAAGTTGTGAATTCTTTCAGATTGTCATCTTGCCTTCTGTTTGCACATTTGTGTAAGTTGTACCGAATGCCTTTGTGTCCCTGTCTTAATACTTTTCTCACAAAACAGTTTATTATGCCTAAAGGTTTAAGCTGAGCATTAACACTAATACTACTATAATACTCGTCTTCACTTATGAAAATATACTTTGTGACTCTACTAAATGGCTGTACTACTACAGTTCCAGTCCTCAGTTTTGATTCAACATTGTTTATTCAGTTTAGTGGCAAGCAAACAAGTTACTCAAAAACAATAGCTATCCATGGTCAAAGTTTTCTCTCCTGTAGCAACAAACTTCAGAAAAAAAGCCTTTGCAATGTGTGATGGAAAAAAGCATTGACATCTTGCTCTGTTCTGAATGTTACAAACTTATGTTGTTGTAGGTGGAGCCTTTATGAAGCTAAGCTATTCTTACTCCATTATATTGTCCTTATTAACACTTGTGGCCAGAATTAGCTTAGCAAGCAAACTAACCACAACACGGGGTGAATCAGTGAAGTTTAATGAATAAGGTTTTCGGTTTGAATTATTGAAGTGAAGTAACTGATTTCAGAGTGCTTAAAAGATTTGAACCCGTTCTGTGGAGTGCATGAGCCTTTAGTGTGCTAAGGTAGCACTAGCATAACCTTAAACCTTCAGCATCACTCACTTGGACCTTTTATAAGCCAAGCTACAAAAGTGCTCTGTTAAAGGTGAAACTTTCTCTGAATCATACAATGCAGAGCGATGCTGAACATGAAAGGTTGTCCTATTAAGTGTTATACTAGAGATCAAGAAGACATCAAACCCTACAATCAAGGTATGTCTGTGTACAGTACATTAACACCCTACGAAGATATAAAATTGTGGAGAAAAAACACACTGGCTGTCTAGCTTGCAAGTTTACAAGAAAAATAAAATGTAGGTGTGAAAAGTAGAACAAGCCTAAATGAGGGAATAATTCTTCAATAACCATGTGGTTAATGCAGTAACAAAGTTCACAACTGTGCTGGCAGTCATGGTCTAAAGGGCTTCATTTGGATTTTGGTCAGTAGACAGCCAATTTGTGGAACCTCGAGATAAAATGTTATGCAGGCTATATAAACCACATTTACTCTAGGCCTGTTTGTTAAGAATTCAGACAAATATGAAGGAAGCTGACCAATAATTGCTTCATACACTAATCCATCCGTATTTTATCATTTATACTGAAAGTGGAAGTGCAAGGATAAGAAGTCTGTCAGTATAGTTTATGGGACTTGCTTCAGAGTTTCGTCATTGGTACCATAGTTGTCTTGTTGTATTGGTTTGCCTTCTTGTGGGCAAATCCACAAAAAATATGGTTTGTTCCTTTGTGGTTTGATCATTCCTGTAACACAAACATTGCTTGGGGTAAGTTTTGATGGCTCTCAACCAGTGACTTTGCTTTTGTTTAGTTATGTTTAAGTTGCTCCTAAATGTAGCTTTGTGTTACTGTTTGAATTTTAATATCAGCTCAAGCCTCCTATTCTTTTGACTTCCTCATGATTTACTGACAACTTTACTGATAACTGGTCATTACCTCTTACAAATACTTGAATAGTAATTTAAATAAGAAAACAATTCTCTATGCATGTCTAGATTCTGCATGCTTAAATGTTTTTTGCATTGAATTTAGTGTTGTGTGTTCTCACTTGGCTTGAATGTGTGGTACAATGTGAGCAGTGATTTGTTTAATAACTGATGCTGTGACAGTATTTAGCCACCATTAATGAATGCTGAGATGTAAGATTTTTGGCATAGGTTGCAATCATTCTTCTTTGACTATAGTTGTAATCTCAAAGCAAAGAGAAAGCAATTATGAAATGAAGTCAATTGATTTGTTTAGATGCGCATTAGACAAAAAGCATCAAATGTTGCTTAGGCTAGGCTTAAATTTACTCATTTGCAGTTACTAAATGTAATAATTAAGCCAAAATACACAAAATGTGAAATAAAATGGTCTAAAGTATTAAAACATTATCTTGAAAGAACAATTTACAATAATGGTTTAAATTTGCGTAATTTTTAGAATTGTGTTTTCTATATTTTTCCCCTTATTTAACAGTATTTTCATGTGACTGACTAATAAAATAACAGTACTTCTTTGTGATACTTTCATTTTTGTAGATTTGTGCTTGGGCAAACTGCCAAACCATATGGACCCAAGGACATTTAACATTTTAAGATGAGAACTCTCACTTTTGTGTCTAGAAATCTTCTTTCCATCACAGTGGTACAGGGAATTAAATATAGACTAATGGTTTACTCAGTTTCTGCTGCAAAAATGGTCTCTTTTAATGGCAAGGCATGTCATTTGATGTGCATTCCTGTCTGTTCTTTGCATGCTTTTGAGTACCACACACTGTACTGAGTAAGACTGTTAAATTGGAATGGCTGTTCAAATCATTCACTTGGCTAAGCTGGCCTGGGCCTTACAGTACTGGGCCTCACTTTGTTTTTCACTACGTGTTACAATGCTGGTTTATGTGACTAACTACTGCTTCTTTTAAAGCCATCATCCTTTCACACAAAGAGCCATTATTACCCCAGACCCTTTCTTCCCCTCTACTCCCTCCTACATTTCTCCTTTCCTTTCCCATCCCATCATGAAGATTAACAGCTGGAGTGTCTCTCTGTAATATAGGGGTACCTTCCAAAAAGCAAATGGGAGATGGACACGTCTGAGGCCAAACTTGGTAGGTATTTAATGTCCTTAATAATCGTTAATGTTTATTTTGTTGTGGTCAGAGTTGTCTTTTTGCACAATTTAACCACTATACTGTTTACTGTTGGCTGCAAATAGACATTTGAAGTACTGTGCAGTTCTGTATGTAGTGTCACATCTGCGTAAAGAACTGAGCTATTTTGTAAAAAAAAAAAAAAAATGAAGTCACCGCTATTGCATCCTGTGGTAAACAAAAATGCTCCAGAACCAATAATCATTGACTGCATCCACTGAATTGCTGCACCAGTGAAGGAGCTGAAGTGCTGAGATCCAAGTGTAAGCAAGAAAATGTCACTGCATGTTAAACAGAAATACAAATGTTTGGTGAAATTTGAAGTTTTGAGATCACAATAGCTGACCTACAGATTCATGCCGTAGGATTTTCTTTGGGTTGGTTAATCAGATGTGAAGTCCCAACCCTACTCTACCTCAGACAAGATTGGTTCTAGCACAGATTACCCTAATGATCTTACATCTAATCAACAAGGGCAATGAATACTAGCCAATAGGAGACAAAGCAGTGCAGGTCTTCAGGAAATACCCATGAGAAAGGCTATTCTTGTGAGCTTGGGAGTCTGCTTGAATGTTAGGAAAATTCTGTAGCACACTTAAATGAAGACTATTAATAGCACTGATCAATGATGATGTGAAATAGAGGTATGACATTTCTGTGCTGCAGGTCTGTTGTACCATCAAATTGACCCCAGAACATTGTCTGCCATCAAGGGGTTCCTAATATTCCCCCCTCAGTTCCCATACTGATTACAACTTTCTCTCCCAGAAGTCACAAAAAAGTTATTTGCCTGGCAACAGAACCATTTTTGGTCAGCAAAACCTTTGTTTACCAACGTATGATATAGCAGTGATTATTGAGTATACTGTTCATTTCAGAGAATTTCATAGAGAAAGAGAGCATAAACCTGGAGTAGATAGGCATGTAACAGAAAAGAATCTGCAGCATATTCTCTGTGTAGTTCTCTGTTGTGTATCTGAATTCAAAGCCAGATTAAATATACTGGAAAAATGATGCCACCATTAATGACACTTCAGATGCAAATGATCACAGTTTAATATTCATAACTTTAAAGCAAGTGAGAATAGTGGTTGATTGATAGTGGAGATGACCTTGGCGGTGCTTTTTCTATCAAGACAAGCTGGACGGTCTAGCGGGCGGAGGCAAAAGAAAGCGTGACACGGATGTGTCGGGAATGGAGGATTTCCTCCAGCTTCCAGATGACTACGCCAGCCGTATGTCAGAGCCTGGCAAAAAGAGGGTAAGTCCACTTCTCGCTACTCAAGAAAATAACCTTGTGTTATTGATGAGTTGAATGGGTTTTAATGAACAATTGTCATATACAGATTCTCCGCACATGAGAAAAATAGAAATGATCTTTTCTTTACCTGACCATACAGCAGTGTTCAGATCGGAGCAGGTTGGCTGTACTTGATAATATTAAAAGTTTTACAAATTAGTCTTTTTTGTTTTTATACTAAACCAATTTTAAACACGACTGCCGCAGTGTGGGGTGGGGGTTGCTTTCTTGCACTAAAGCACATAAACTGGTTCATTCAGGGACTTCAGAGCAGTTTTATCTCATGTTGTGTTGTACTTCATAGAGAAAAAAGAAAGAAAACTTCATAGTTTGTAGTAAAATTGCTTATTGCTCCTCTAAAGATGATATAAAATTATTGTTTAGGAATCGTGTAATTACATACTTATGTATGTGCACATAAAAATAGATCTGATACATTTGTCTTGCGTAAGTAAACAAAATATTTGTGTAGACAAAGTTGATGCAGATGTTTATCTTTTTTGCTGTGTAGGTGCGCTGGGCAGATCTGGAGGAGCAGAAGGATGCAGATAGGAAGCGTGCTATTGGTTTTGTAGTGGGTCAGACAGATTGGGAGAAAATCACAGATGAAACTGGCCAGCTGGCTCAGAGAGCACTCAATCGGACAAAGTACTTTTAGCAGTACTCTTTTTTTTTTTTTATTACACATTAGGTAAGTGTATTATCCTTTATGCAGAATTGGTTACATTGCCTTGCCCTGAAAAACTATGTATACTACATGACATGCAGTTCATAAAATAAAAAACATTAGCTTGAAAGAAATTACTACACTAGTTGTGCTGAATAAGGGTTTAGAAGAAACAATCTGGTTCAGTAAAGAACCTTCAAGCAGATAGTTTTGTGAAACAGAAATACAGTTTTAAGGTTTTCTAGCATCACATGTCCAAGTCAACAAGTGTAAGAGTGTAATTATGTAGTGAGAGACTGGGTAGATTATCATCTGATTGAGAGTGCCTTTGTTGCTAATGTAATTACAGTTTACATTTTTAGCAGTTTTTACCTATTGCTGTTTTTGTTTAAAGTTGCAGGGGGTAGGATTTTGGATTTGTATGTTTAAGAGGTCTTAAATCGAATGGCATCATTAGAAGACATTGTAGGTCTTTCTGTTTCTGAATAAACTTTTCAGAGTATCCTTTTCTTTAGTTCCTGTTTTAGCGAAAAAGGATTACACTGACAAAATTCAATTACAATTGTTTCTACCCCCTACATCTTTTACACAATATAATCCATGTATAGAATCTACAAATTGATGTATTTTAATTTTTAAATGTATTTTTTAACAGGCTCCCAGTCTATGAAGCTGTGAATTCTCGTCATATACAGCGTATGCAGGAAGGAGAAGTTCATTGTGCAATGGAAACTTTGAGTGTTGGTAATGAGTACCTATGATGGTCTCGGATAAATATCCTGCAATATTGTCTTTTCTCAGCCCGAATCTTACATTTTAAGTTTATTTTATGCTTTTTTGTGGTGAATTCCTGCAACACTTTGATCATAACTGTTATTTTTTAGAAACATATTCTGCTGAATGTTTGCTTCTTTAGAACTGCAACGTAAGTTCACAAATGCAATCAATAAATTAAACAGTCACATTAAACTGTCTTTGAAAGAATCTGTATGTGATGAAACGGGCTAACACTTTCTCAAGTAATATTTTAGTAACCTATCCTGAGTTATAGAAACAGACCCTAGTCTGTGATTGGGAGAGGAGGTGATGTTCTGTATGTTTTTGTAAATCCTCTCCATAGACGATTTTTGTGTCTGAAAGTCAGTAATTGAACAATGTTTGTCATGGGTTGGTTTCAAACATTAAATAAGACTTTTTGAATAACATCACAATTGTTTTTACATTGCTTCTCTTTTGTCAAATTACACAAACAGGCCTGATGAGTTCTACTTAGATTTAAGTCACACTACATTTAATTTTAAATGTCCTATTTTGGAGGGCTTTAGTTCTGGATGTTGAATCCAATTTCTGGCACTGGATTTTGTAGCCACCAGTAATTAACTGAGCTGTTCATGTAACTGATTGGTCTGTATAGAGATGACAGAATACAGGACTGGACACTAGATTTAGAGTCCAAAGTTGAAGACCTCTGCTGTAAAATGTGGTGGAATGGTACCATTGTGAATAAACCTATAAAGCCTTGAATTTTAGGTCAGACTTAGCATTAGATTTTCACACTCGGTCATTTAGTAGTAATAATAATAATAGTCCAGAGAATCCTATCCTCTGCTTGGGGCATCATGCATTTTAATAGCTCATTTGTGATTCCTCTGTATCCATCTAAAGTAAAACTAGTTTTACATTGTGAAATAATGGACTGGATTTTGCTCTCAGGCCAAATTACGCATCCCATGCAAATATCTTTGGTTGCGAGTTAAGACTGTGAGATGTAGAATGCAGAATGTCATACTAGCATACTTTGGGATAGACCGTTTACTGCCTCAGCCAGTCAGAGGTGTCCCAACTTTTGAATTTGGGTTTGAAATTTTAAAATCTGTGTGATCATTCCAGTGAGACTCAATTACAAGCCATCAATGAGAGGATCACTCTGAAGGGTGAACATTCCACTCTGTACCCAGCCATGAATGGCTCCAAACATTGTTTTTGTTCTCCCATTTCTTGGAAGCTTGGTTTGTGAAGGCATAACCTTGTCATTATAATACCCAAGGGCTTGTTTCTGTTTACCTGAGCCCATGTGCAGCTTGAGGGTGTTCTCACTTGATGTACTCTTAAGATTTTCTTTTAAATGTAAGTTGATAGTGTATTTTTATTGTGCCATCTGACTTTAAAAGCACATTATCACACAGTTTGAAATGTAACAGCCTTATACAGTTAGTTCACTTGACCTCACAACAAAAATAAATCCTCCTTCACAGTAGATAGCACTACCTCACAAACTTACAGACCACTACACACTTCATGACCAAATCAATCAAGAGCACTTTTATCTGAATAATCAAAAACCAGTTTCTAGTCTTTACGCAGACATTTGGCAGATGTTCTTATTCAGAGTGATGTATAAAAGTACTTTTTTTCCATTAAGAGAATTATCTCAGCTAGTACAGACAGGTTAGAGTCCAACTCTTCTACTACTCTTCAGTTCAGACACTGTTAGAACAAAACCATTACTTACCTAGAAAGAAGAAAAGATACACTATTATACACTATATATTTATTAAAAACAATATAATTGCCGGTTTGTGTGCTTGAGTCCAAGTGTGTTGATTGTAAAGCGTCCTTGGGTTTGAGAAAGGCGCTATACAAGTGTAACATTCATTCATTCAATATAAGAGCATTACAATGTTTTACTAAAAGAGTTATAAATTAGTGCTCGACAAAGAGATGGGTCTTCAGTCTGCGTTTGAAGACTGAGGGACTCTGCTGTTTGAGCCAAGCTGTACTAAAAGCTCAAAGTGCGACTCGAGTCTTGATCATTGTAGGGATCTATTATGTAGGGAGGGGCTTGTCCGTTTTTTTGCTTTGTAGTGTTTTGAATGTAAGGGCGAGCAGCTACAGGAAGTCAGTGAAATGAATGCAGCAGTGGCATGACGTGAGAGACCAGCCAAGTAGCTACATTCTGGATCAGCTGCAGGGGCCTGATGGTTCACATAGGAAGACCAGCAAGGAGTGAGTTGCAGTAGTCAACTTTGGAGATGACAGACTGGACAAGCACCTCAGTGGCATCCTGACTTAGAAAGGACTGGATCCCTTGAATGTTGAAGAGGAGGAATGTACATAACTGCAGATTATCGAGTCAAGTCAAATGCCGTAAGTAGATAACTGGTTGTCCAGGATTACACCAAGGCTTCTTGAGACGGAACAACCATGGAGTTTTCAAAAAAGATAGGAAGTTCAAGATGTGAACCAGTGGTTCTAGGAATGAATAAAAGCTCAGTCTTGCAAGGGTTGAGCTTCAGTTGGTGGGTTGTCATCCATGTAGAGATGATGGCCAAACATACTGAGATGCAACTGGATAGATGGTAGGACCGCTCCATTGTGCTGCTTTACTTTTTCATCATGAAGTTGGAAACAACTTCACAGTGTTACCAGGTTTACATATGGCATTACATCACCAACCCAACAATTGAAGTGAATTCCAAGCATGTACAGCTCCACCCCATTTTCATTTATGTGTTATTTGCCTGTAAGAAGCGTTGAAGCTTTTTGTTTAGAAATCACAAAGGAAAAGGTATGACATGCAACGTGTGGAACCTATGATTCCATGTCACGACAAATGATACTGCTGTAGCAGTTAAAGTGCTTCACTCGCCTACCATAGTAAATCAGAAAAACCGAGGCTTTTAGAAAGTTGCTTGCATGTACATATTTCCAAGAAGAGAAGTCTGCATATTTCAATGTTCAAAATCATTTAAACTGTTTATCTTGCGCTTGTGTGTGTCCCAACGTTTAGAAATGTTTTGTTTTTGTCTTCATGAAAATTCTACAGTAATTTTTTCTCAATGTTAGAACTGGCAGAGCTTCTGAAAAGTAATTTTTCACCTCTCCAAACACACTGCACCTTCTGTAGCTCCTTTAAGTGCACGAGCAAATACTACAATCATTGCTCATGTTCTTGTATGACATTTGTTGTTTATTGCACATATTTAACAAATACAAACCAGATTCCAAAAAAGTTGGCACACTAAACAAATTGTGAATAAAAACTGAATGCAATGATGTGGAGGTGCCAACATCTAATATTTTTATTCAGAATAGAACACAAATCACAGATCAAAAGTTTAAACTGAGAGAATGTATCATTTTAAGGGAAAATATGTTTAAAAATTTCATGGCATCAACAAATCCCAAAAAAGTTGGGACAAGGCCATTTTTACCACTGTGTGGCATCCCCCCTTCTTACAACACTCAAAAGATGTCTGGGGACAGAAGAGACCAGTTTCTCAAGTTTAGAAATAGGAATGCTCTCCCATTCTTGTCTAATACAGGCCTCTAACTGTTCAATCATTTTGGGCCTTCTTTGTCACACCTTCCTCTCTTCCTCTTTATGATGCGGCAAATGTTCTCTATAGGTGAAAGATCTAGACTGCAGGCTGGCCATTTCAGTACCTGGATCCTTCTCCTACGTAGCCATGATGTTATGATTGCTGCAGAATGTGGTCTG
>BRDA01004708.1:10047-55014 GCA_036984385.1 Crenuchus spilurus
AGATGGTTCTATATAGAACCCTTTTGAAAATGGTTCTATATACTCTATCACCAAAAGGGTTCTTGTATTATTACAAGCTTGACATCATAACTACAGCAGAACACTTTTTGGGGCTATATAGAACCATTTTCAAAAAAGGTTCTGTATAGAATCATCTACAACAACTTCCTCATCAGTCTAGAGAACCCTTTAACAATGGAAAGAACCCTTTATCCATACAAAGCATTTTTTGAGTGTTTATGGTTCTATTTAGAACCATTTTTGTTACTAAAGAACCCTTGAAGAACCATCATTTTTAAAAGTGTAGATGGTTCTATACATGACCCTTTTGAGAATGGTTCTATATATCACCATAAAGGGTTCTTGTGTTATTAGAAGCTTAACATTGTAAAAATGGCAGAACACTTTTTGGAGCAATATAGAACCATTTTCAAAAAGCTACAACACATTCCTCATCACTCTGAAGGACCCTTTCACTATGCAAATAACCCTTTGGTTTTTTGAGTGTTCATGATTCTATATAGAACCATTTTCTTCACTAAAGAACCCTTGATGAACCATCTCTTTTAAGAGTGTAGGATTCAAGAACTATGAAAGAACTGAAAAGATCTACACCATCATTTAGTCGTTTTGTTACACATATTATGATGATTATGTCCAGTTTATCTGATGCAGCTTTAACTCTGGAGCTTCTGAATGAAGTAAACTTGCTTTCATGTTTGGGTTCTCCTGATTAACAATGATTCTGTCTCCCAAATCTTAACAGAGATTTCAATGTGGAGTATTGGCAAGGTATAGTGCTTATGCTAGTGATGTAGTTAGCATTGTGTGATTAACTTTGAATTAATTTTTGTGCTTGTTTCATGCATGTGTGTATGTGTTGTCCTTGTCATTTATTTATTCACTTCATAGAACTGTGACAGTAAAATGTGTGCACTTATTCTGGTTAGAAAAATCATGTAGCTTAAATGATGCTGAGTGACCAATTAAACCAGTACTAACCAGCATATACAGTATATATACATATATAAAATAAAAAAAGAAATGGCCTGAAGCAAAAGTTTGGGCACCCTGCTTGGTCAGTACTTATTTGGCAAATATAAAAGCTTTTTTGCTAATAATTTTTTTCATTCTCATATGGGTGTCTTCTCATTTTTTCTTATAAAAGTCTTCAGTTTCTACAAGATTTTTGGCCTGTCTTGCATGTACTGCTCTTATGAAGTCTATCCACATATATTTGATGATGTATAGGTTGAGGGACTGGGAGGGTGATGGCAAAACATTCAACTTGTGCCTCTTGAGTTAGTTTATTGAGGATTTGAGGTGGGTGTATGATCATTATCATGTTGTAGAAGCCATATTTTTTATCTTCCACTTTTTTTAAGATGCTGTGATGTGTGTTTTGAGAATTTTAGAGCTGGAGAAGTGTATCTTTTCATAAAATTCTGCACCTTTTTTCTCCAAACATACAATGCCTGTCAAAAGTTTTAGAACACCCATTTTTTTCCAGTATTTAATTGAAAATTATTCAGATTAATGTATCTTTGCCAGGGGTGTCTATAGAATAGAAAGTCAGGTAAGACACAATAAATTCTGTGGGAGAATTGGCACCTCATCAATGAAATTCCAAAAAGCATAATTCGCTGTGAGATGCATCCCCTGTTAGGAGACTTACTTAGCAGTGGTACTCCGTTGCCTTTACTTTGGTTATTGTGACCAAAGGAACTTGAATACAAGCCATTCCAGTCATAAATAAAGGAAATAAAGCTTTTGCTGAGGTAATATGACTGTCTCTGTGTTATCTAACTGTTAACTTTCATTAAACTGTTGACGTGATTCATTATGTTGCCTCGCTAGCAGCGGCTAACAGTTGCTGTGATGTTTCGGTGGCAAGCTGCGTAGCAATGCTGATGCCGTAAACGATATTCATATAAGCTAGCGTATGCAAATTTTTCATTTTTTATTGGCTGCTCCCAGCATAAGGCCAGTATAATCATGCCCCACAGCTCACTATTGAAAGTGTGTTGCACGGACGCTGACAGACCGGCCCCATACACATTAACTAAATGAAGACTGCTGAAAGTACTGACCTTACACAATACATACAGGAATATTTTTAATGTATTGGGAATTACTGCCATTTTCATAAGTCAAATATACAACAGTGTTACAAAACAATATTTAAAATTGCTAAACAAATTGATTGATTATGTCACGCACTGCTCCACAGTGACAACTGGTGGTGCCATTCCCCACCAGCCCCTAATTTAGAGACATCCCTGCTCATTGTACTCTGAAATGAAAGCATAGGAGTTTAATAAGAACTCTTGGAATCAATTTATAGACAAAATGTATCTTAACTTTGGACACTTCACTTCATCCCAAATCAGCTGGATGGGGTTTAAGTCTGGAGACTGTGCTCCACTAAATGTTTTCAAGCTGATCATCTTGTTGTTTTTCCTGAGGTAGTTCTGGTAGAGCTTGGACTCCTGACACACTCAGTGCACCAGAAATTGTCTAAAACTTTCTCACTGTTCCAATACTTTTCCAAAAAGCATCTGCTTATTTGAATTTCCTTTTGCAATAAGATAATGAATCAGATGGTTTGATCTGCCATAAATCTTTAGACAGTTATTTTGTATAAGTGTTTTTAACTTTCACAGTAACAGACATCTATACCAGGGGTGCCTAAACTTTTACATACCACTGGACCAACTTCATTCACAATGAAATTAATTCTGTTATCAGAGATTGACTTAGGAAACTGAACGATTCAATGAATTTCTCTTTAAATGACTCTCTTTTTCCACAGATATGTGGTACGATCCTTTCGATGTCTCTGTATAGACAGGCTTCTGTGGATTATTCCTTAGCTTTCTATCTTTGAGCCACAGTGGACAGGAGAAAGAACATCAGCTAAATCATTTCTCTCACCCTGACAATAAGTGTTCATTTTGTGACCAAAAATGATGAATTGCTGTAAATAATTTTACTTTCTGTAAATGTTTGTGAACATTTTAAAATAACGTTCTGTAATTAATGTTTAAATGGGTGGAAACTTATGCTAAAGAGGTTATTCTCATTACTCGAGTACATTCTTCCTTTTTACATCTTATTTTTATTTTAATATTTTTGATGAAAGTACTTTTATCTCATTATTTTCTGAACTACTTTGTAATCGACTATTCTGAGACCTTAAGATCTGAATGTACTTTGAGTGAGTTTAGGGATGCTCTATTGTTATAGTGTTTGTTAGCAGTGTTAGCATTGCTGTGCAAAAATTTGAAACATGTCAAAACTTTACAAATTGTGTAAATATGATTTCTGAGTTAACCATTTCTTTAACGTTTAATGAAAAAAAAAAATGTCTATGTACCAATTTGTCTGCCAAGTCATCTGATTAATATTTTAACTGTGATGTGATTTACATAAAAGCAACTAAATGTTCAAATAGTTGTCTTGATTTATTGTTTTTTTTTTTACTTTTACTTTTACTGCCATAGTACTTTTACATAGGCAGGTTTTCCCCGCCTGATCAAATAATATACTTCATTAATTACTCCTCAATATAATAAATGACTGGTATATAAACTTTGATCCCACAGTCCAAAAACATGGACCAGGTGAATTGAGTGAATTGTGTGTGTGTGTGTGTGTCCTTGTATTTCACCCTACTGGAGACTGAAAGTCCTCATAATGATAGAACTGCTTGTCAGATCTGTAAAAGTGGGGTCTTTTGCTGGTCCTCACAAGAACTGTGATGTTTTCTTTTTTTAATTAAAAGAGCAGAAGCACTGATCTTTGTTTGCTAAGATTAATTTTAGGTTTATTTTTACTCAGTTTTACACAAGTGAATGGAATGTCCTCACTAGTATAGTACTACCAAAGTGTGTGTACCAGGTTTATGCCATATTGTGACCAAAACCTATTTAAACACTCAGGTTGTGGGGACCTTTCTTCCTTGCAGGGACTACAAAGCTGGTCGCTGCAACATAAATCATGAAGTTTTAAGGCGAAGACATGTTTTGAGGTTAAGCTTAGAGTTTTAAGGTTTGAGAAAGTCTATGTAATGTCCCCACAATTCACAGAAAGAGTTAGACAAACCAAAACATGTTTTAGATTTTACTTCAAAGTAGGTGAGGTCTCAAACACATTAAGGTCACAACTGAGGTCTCAAACACATTAACAGGCAAGAAATGCAAGTCATGAACTCTTGACGAGACACAGCTGTTAACTGAAAGCCATTCCAGGTGACTACCTCATAAAGCTGACTGAGAAAATGCTAAGAATGCTGTGCAAGAGGTGCCTACTGTGAAGAATGTAAAATATAAACATATTCTGGTTTGTTTACTTGTTTGTTTACTAAATAATTACACATGTGTTTATTCATAGTTTGGATGACTTTAGTTTTAATCTACTTAATTTAGTATTAAATCATAAAAACAGTGAATGTCCAGAAGGTGTTAAAATTTTTTGATTGGTCAAATAGTTTGGTTTGCATCGAAGTTCATTAAACTTCAACACCAGATTATGTACTATTAAATCATACTAAGTAGTTAGTCACAAAAATGTTTTGCTGTTCAAGAATAATGAATAAATATTTGTCACCATATAATTTAATTATATTTGGAGAAATTAATGAAGAATTACGATACTGACATTGGAATTTTTTTACTGATAAATTAAGAAGCATTAATTGAAGAACTGTATCATAAGTGTAACCAGTTTTTATAGGACACAGTGTATGTGACCTTTTTGGTGTAAATAAAAAATAACTCATGTTAATGGATTACTGTGTTGTTTTATTAAAGAAAGCTGCTGCATGTTTTTGGTGATATCTGACAGTGCTTTAGGCCTGATGTGTTTACAACATGTGACTTCTGTTACACATCTTCACTTTCCTGCCTGTGTTCCTTATCCTCCGGATAGAAGACATAATAGAGGTGTATAACATTTCAGCACCAAAATATTTCTCCATTGTTAGATGTACACAAAAGGTGACCTCAATCCTGATGCGCTGATTTTTTTTTTTTTTTTTTCGTTTTTATAGCTTTAGTTTTGTTACATGACTTATTTTTTAATGATATTAATTCAGTCAGTTTGGTAAAACTTCAGAAAAAGGTACTGAATTATCCCTGGGGCAGGTTCTTCCTGTCTGTGGACTCTTCAGTACCTTCAGTTAAAATTGTACCATTTTAACTTTTATTTATATAACAGTTATGAAAAGATACAAATCCACTAATTTCTCCTGGAAACACGTTTGTTGTGAACTTTTAATATTCGACCTTCTGACAATATTGTACCTTTATGGGTACATTTACAGTACCAGTCAAAAGTTTAGACACCTTCTGGACATTCAGTGCTTTTTCATGATTTAAAAATGTTCTACATTGTAGATTAATACTAAAGTCATCCAAACTATGAATAAACACATCTGTAATTATTTAGTAAACAAACAAGTAAACAAACCAGAATATGTTTATATTTGACATTCTTCACAGTAGGCACCTCTTGCACAGCTTTCTTGGCATTTTCTCAGTCAGCTTTATGAGGTAGTCACCTGGAATGGCTTTCAGTTAACAGCTGTGTTTCGTCAAGAGTTCATGACTTGCATTTCTTGCCTCTTAATGTGTTTCAGACATCAGTTGTGTGTCGACTTTGAAGTAAAATCTAAAACATGTTTTGGTTTGTTTATCACTTTTAAGTTTACTACATGATTCATTACGTGTTCCTTCATAGTCTGAACGACTTCAGTGTTCATTTACAATGTATCAAATAAATTAAAACAACAAATGAGAACGTGTGTCCAAACTTTTGACTGGTGCTGTACATTGTACCTATGTTTGTAAACACATTTAACACCGAAAACAATAAAATGTCCATACGCTTTTACATCCTTTATAACATGACGTGTTGGTTCCTATATCACACATGACTTCTGGAAATGAGGAAGGCTGTAGGGGTAATGTGATATTCGTGGAGATTTGGAGATTTTTTGCATCAACCCAGTCCTCAGGTGTCACATAAATAGGCATGTGGTAAAAGAGCCTCTCAGATACTTCCTATCTGGACTGAGGAGGTGAGAGAAACACACATTTTTTTTCTTAAATACGTTTGTAAGATTCTAAAGTTGGTGCTTAACCAAATAATTACAATTCACTTCTTTAGCCAGCATCCATCACTTAAACGTTTTACAACGGAAAAATGGGACGAACGGTGTTAGTCCTGACTGCGCTTGCCGCTCTCTTCTGTGGTGAGTTCCCCAATTTTGCCCATCATTTTCAGACCTAATGCATGTGTAATGGTTTAATGTATGCTGCACTATTCCAATATGAATGTAATACTTTTCTTTTATGTTCTGTGTTGTTATTGTGTAGATAAATTGGAAAAAAATTACTTTGAAATTTTTCATTATTCAATTACTGATATGGAATTTTGTACATTTTTGTATTATTTGCTACTGCATGTTTGTATTATTGTCATATGCATTTGATAATAGCCTGAATTCTATCGCTCACATTGTATAAATATGCGTAATAACACTAAACTTTTATTGAAATCTCCAAACTGTTGTCATGTCAGTTATGCAGGCTCTGTCGTGTAACTTCTGTAAGAGCATTAACGAGAGTTCTCCTAACTGTACTGAAATACACCAGCGAAACTGCACTGTGGGCGAAAACTGCATCAAGTATAACTTCCGTAGCCCAGCGTGTAAGTGTGAAAAGTTTAAAAGTAGCCTTTTATGGCAAACCTTGCTTAAGGCAAATATTCTTTTCTATGTTTTTATATAGTTTCCTAAAAAGCCACTGATGCTTTGTATACATTCAGTAACATTCCCATTCTTGCCCTTCAGATGGCGAAATACGCAGATGTGCCACCAATGCTGAATGTGGGAAGTCTGTGCCTGAACAGGTGGTCAGAGTCTGCTGTCAGAAGGACAACTGCAACTGACCTTACTGTACTTGCTACACTATTCTATACTGCTACAATATACCGCATCACACAGCTCACTTAGCTTAAACATATGTCTTTATTTCATTATTTATAATTTTCAGCATTCTTCTCAATCTTAACGAAGTCCATACCGGGCAAAACATTTAGTAGTAAATCTGTAAATTCATTATGAAAGTATAATAAACGCCATATGCACATATGCAAAAGAAAGACACTGGCATTGTTGACTTCTTTCATGTATTTTAATGGGCCGCAGCTTTCTTTGCATTCACACATACACAGCGACTTTACACTTTAACCAGAAAACACAAATGTGCTTAACTCAGAAGCACAATTCTGAACACTGGGGCGAAAAATGTCAAACGTGTGACTGTAGTGGCGCAAATGTTTACACAACAAACAGCACTTACTATCACTTATACTGTTAGTTTGCTGATCTGGAATGTTACGTAGAAAAAAAAAGCAATGATGTAGAGGACCAGTCAAAAGTTTGGACACACCATCTGGACATTCCGTGATTTTTCATGATTTAAAAATGTTCTGCATTGTAGATTAATACTAAAGTCATCTAAACTATGAATAAACACATCTGTAATTATTTAGTAATCAAACAAGTAAACAAACCAGAATATGTTTATATTTGACATTCTTCACAGTAGGCACCTCTTGCACAGCTTTCTTGGCATTTTCTCAGTCAGCTTTATGAGGTAGTCACCTGGAATGGCTTTCAGTTAACAGCTGTGTCTCGTCAAGAGTTCATGACTTGCATTTCTTGCCTCTTAATGTGTTTGAGACATCAGTTGTGTGTCTACTTTGAAGTAAAATCTAAAACATGTTTTGGTTTGTTTATCACTTTTAAGTTTACTACGTGATTCCTTTATGTAGGATAAAAAAAAAAACATTGAATAATGAGAAGGTGTGTCCAAACGTTTGACACTTTTCAGAAGCTGTAAAGCATCAATTACACTCTGTTTGAGCCTCGGGTGCAAAGGTTACAGAGGTAATGTCCAATGAAATAAAGGCAGAACAGACAGCTGATGATGATGACCAGCAAAGAAATGGACACTAGAGCGTAGATAGACATCTGCTTCTCTGCTGCAGCCCTCACTACACATTGCAGCACAGGGCATCCGTGTTTTTTAACATTGCAGAGGAATGGGTCCGGGCTCAGTTTAGGCAGATTCCAAAAAAGCAAAACATATATGAACCAAGCCTCCACTGTGATTCGCAGTATCATGCTGAAAAGGTAGAAGAGCACTGCATTTCTGCTGCCATGCATGTCTAAGATCATCACGCTTGCTGGGTTTGGGGAAGGGGCACATTTCAACTCTCCGAGGGATTCCACCTCTACCCCACTCTTCTCCTGCGCCGTCTTCTTCAGGACAACAGCTCGAACGTGGGCAGTGAACAGCTCCATCAGGATGACGGAGAGGATGAGGAGGATGAACAGGAAGTTCCAGGCCATTATCACGGGCATGTTGAAATGTTGATTAAAGCAGAATCGGAAGCACACGCCCTCAGTCGCTGTGTTGTTGCAGTTGAAGTCTGCGTCCAACTTGAACCAGGGCATTTCGGCCACGAAGAGGGTCACAAGGCGAATGCAGAGGAAGCCGAAACCCACAGTGCGGCCTTTGTATGTGGTGGTGGAGTCCACTGCAGTGCGCAGGATTGGAATAAGCCCAGTGACGATAGCTGCCATCACTCAAAAAGAGGTTTCAAGTGAAGTTCTCCTGTCCTGAGTGCAAATCAATATTTGCATGTTCTCAGATGTTGAACATTTTTGGTAGACTCTCAAACTCTGCAATATTGCGGTTGCTTTAAAAACACAATTTAAATGTCATCTGCTAATGCTCAGCATGCTTTATTTTGTCAGGTGCAGCCTTTTCTTCTCATAACACTAAGAGTTCTGTAGATAAAACAGTAACACTACAATAAGGGCACATTGTCTCATGACTGAGTAAACATTCATACATCCAATATGTGTCATCACAAGTTAAACATGGATGCTACACTGCCAGTCAAAAGTTTTAGAACATCACAATTTTTCCAGTTTTATTAAAAATGATTTTAGTTCAGTTTAATGTATGGCGTCAAAACAGGCTCAGCTTAAGCGTAAATGTAAAACAGGTAACGTATCTACTGGTCAAAAGTTTTAGGACGTATGCACTTAGTAGGTCAGTAGTTCATCCTACAGCAAGATAATGACCAAAAACAGAAGTCCAAACTCTGCCAGAACTACCTCAGGAAAAAAACAACAAGATAGTCAGCTTGAAAACATGGAGTGGAGCAAAGTCTCTACACTTAAACCCCATCCAGCTGATTTGGGATGAAGTGAAAAGCAAAGCAAACCTACAAGTGCCAACATTTATGTGACGTTCTGCAGCAGATTTGTGAAGAACTGTCTGAAGAATGTTTGATGTCTATTGTAAAAAGAATGTCACGAGTGTGTTCAGCTGTTAAATCTGACAAATGTTTAGACGTTTAGACACATTTTGGTCAATAAATTGATTCAATGAGTTCTTATTTAACTCCTGTGCTTTGAGACATTAATATGGCATCACAAACGCTAAACAGGTATTGTAAACGTAAATTGTAAGTATCGTAAACGTAAATGTAAATCTGTAAATGAAACTGTAAAATCGTAAATTAAAAACATGATCATAAACGAAAAATACTGGTTGTAAATGTAATACTTACATTTTCGCTTCTCGTTTTTATTTTTCACTTCACAACTTACGTTTACCATTCACAAATTACAGTTACGATAAATGTATTTATCAGGCAACCCTTATTCAGCAGGCAACCCTGCTGCTGCTTAACACAGATCTGCTTCCCACCGTCTATGTAAATCCACCCTTTAGTAAGTAATCCTGCAAAGTGAGGAAAACGTAAAACAATTAAACATAAATTTAATAAAACGATAAAGTGCAAAAGTTTTCATCCTTCTCCAAAAACGACTCTGATTTAATGCAATTCGTAAACTTTGGGAGGTTTGTTTTCGGCTGAAGTGATGTCGTAATATCCTGTCCGTCTACTCTAGCCAATGGGCGTAGAACTCCATCCCCGGTCAATTTTTTTAATCCTAACCGTAATTTGTGAATTGTAAACATAACTTGTGAAGTGAAAAATAAAAATGAGAAGCGAAAATGTAAGTATTACCTTTTTTATCACCAATCATTATTTTCGTTTATGATCATGTTTTTAATTTACGATTTTACAGTTTCATTTACAGATTTACGTTTACGTTTACGATACTTACAATTTACGTTTACAATACCTGTTTAGCGTTTGTGACGCCATATTAATGTCTCAAAGCACAGGAGTTAAATAAGAACTCATTGAATCAATTTATTGACCAAAATGTGTCTAAACGTCTAAACATTTGTCAGATATAACAGCTGAACACACTCGTGACATTCTTTCTACAACAGACATCAAACATTCTTCAGACAGTTCTTCACAAATTTGCTGCAGAACGTCACATAAATGTTGGCACTTGTAGGTTTGCTTTGCTTTTCACTTCATCCCAAATCAGCTGGATGGGGTTTAAGTCTGGAGACTGTGCTCCACTCCATGTTTTCAAGCTGACTATCTTGTTTTTTTTCCTGAGGTAGTTCGGGCAGAATTTGGACTTCTGTTTTTGGTCATTATCTTGCTGTAGGATGAACTACTGACCTACTAAGTGCATATGTCCTAAAACTTTTGACCAGTAGTGTATGTACCAGTGTCATCACTTAACACTTATTTGTGATCTTTATGATAATCATTAGCTAAAGGGTGATGTTCTCCTCATAGAACATGACTGCTTAATCATTTAATTCTTATTTTAGCAGCAACATTGTATTAAATAAGGACAATTTCACCACTTTGTCAAGAAAACGTGATGCTTTATAAGTTACTTACTTCAGAAGTGGTCCATATAACACAACAGCAGGGTTGCCAGGTCCAACAAAAATATCCAGCCCAAAGTCAGTCTAAAACCTGCCCTTCAGAAGCTTAAACTAGCCCAAAATATATGTCTGTCACACGTTTGAAGCAAATGGCAAAACAGCTATGAGTGTACCACTTAGTATTTTGTTTATAAAGGATTTATCAGTCCATCAAACCTTTTTCTTTTTCCCAGTCCTTGCAATACTGCCTCCGTGTTTCCCCTTGCATATTAGCTAGTGACTGTTTTCTCTTCACCTTCTGTCTGTCTGTCTCTGTCTCTCTCTCTCTCTCTCCTTTTCAGGCTATTTTTCCTTATATTATGTTCTCTTGGTTGTTATTGTTGCATTCAAACTTTCTTAGTGTCGACTTATACCTGTTTGCCCGCTGTGCTTAAGTAATATTCTAGGCAACACCCACTTTTTTTTTGTTTTTTTGGCGGCCGCGGTAATTTTTAAAAGTAGCCACACAAAAAAACGCATCTTGCCACCCTTGAATTTTCATCTGCGACAGGATTTTCAAACAAGCTCAATTTGGTGTGAAAACCGCGAACCTGGCAACTCTGCACAACACTCTGGTTCTGAGGTGGACGCTCATCATTCACTCTTCATGTGAATTATGGATTAACTATTGTTTATAAAGTCTTATTATTTATATAATTTGCTTTTATTAATCATGTTTTCCTGTCAATCAATTGTAAAGCACTTTGAATGTCGTTTGATTTGTATGAAAAGTGCATGAAAGTGTATGAAAAGTCCACCATTTAAGTGATGATCATCATGAAGACCTGTAGGAATTAGTAACTGATGATTATTATATTGTTCCCATATTAACACATAATTGTGACATTAAATAAATGTAATGTACCATGATTGTAGTGTTACTCATAAAAGTTCTAGATACTTTGACATTTTATATTATTTCTTTAAAACGGTCACATACAGTACCAGTCAAAGCACCTTCTCATTTAATTTTTTATTTATTGTCCTACATTGTAAGTAAATACTGAAGTCATCCAGACTATAAAGGAACACATAAGGAATCATGTAGTAAACTTAAAAGTGTAAACACACCAAAACATGTTTTAGATTTTACTTCAAAGTAGACACACAACTGATGTCTCAAACACATTAAGAGGCAAGAAATGCAAGTCATGAACTCTTGACAAGACACAGCTGTTAACCGAAAGCCATTCCAGGTGACTACCTCATAAAGCTGACTGAGAAAATGCCAAGAAAGCTGCATCTAAGCAAGAGAAATATTAAATAATTCCATATGTATTTCTTCATAGTTTGGATAAGTTTAGTATTAATCCAAACTTTTGACTGGTAGTGTATAAAACAAAGTCAAACTAAATGGCTATTACTTAATATTATAAGCTACAAGTGGAAATAAACAAAATAAACATACCTATGAATAAAAGTCTGATGGGAACAAATGTCTTCTTGTGCTTCAGCAACACTGACAAATCTTGTTTCCAGCCACTCACTATATAATGTCCTAAACTGCGAACATCATCAAAATTTGTGCTACTTTCACAGTTTCCTACACTCGCTGTAGGTCACACATTTTCTAAGACTATGTTCTGTGGCTGTACTCTTTATTTTTTTAACATTTTATAACACAAACTGTGCATTTTACCTGGGAAACTACATAATTCATGATGGAAAAGAAAACCAACTGGCGGTCACTGAATTTTATTGAATATACAATAGTACAGTGATGTTTCACCTGTCAAGGATGAACTGGCATGTACAATCAAACTGAAAGTAAATCATAACATCTGTGTGAAATATTGCATGTAGGAGAATAAATGAAATAGGCACACTGACCAACAACACTTTTGAAACAATCTCTAAAATAGAGACAAATCAGTTTTAAAATCATATTAATAATTATTTTAATTAAGAAATTGGGCTTTTTTTGTCCTCTTAGGTCACCAAACATAATATTGGTGGGCATTTCAAAGAAGAGGCAACAATACACAGTAACATACAGTTCTTGTAATGATTGTATGAAATAATGAATAGTTTTGAATAAAATCAAGTCACAATAAGTGTTAGTATATAAATTTAAAGCTGTGATACAAAAACTGGTTTTCTTTCATACGGGCAACTTGTTTTACAAGTGTGTGTGAGAGTGTGTGTGTTAAAACAGAACAGCATCCTTCTCAAAGGACCTTCTCCGCAAGCAAAGCTCAAATGTTCAAGGCCACTTTGTCATAAACCTTTTTAAAGTTCCTCATCCTTGTCTATATACACATGCGCTGACATCGCCTGGAACGCAGACACTGGTATAGTAACAGGTACACTCAGTGACAATGTTGGTGATGCTGCCCTGGGTGGAGACGGAAGGGGCTCGGTATGTGCTATGTCTGTCTGTGGCAAAGACGATGAGGACTCACTATCACGGTGGGTGCGTAAGTGCTTGCGGAGATAGGCGGCGAAAAGAAAAGCTTTGCCACACACCGTGCAGCAATGTGGGCGGCTGGTGGAGTGGATGCGCTGATGTTTCCGTAACCCAGCTTTGTTTAGGAAACCTTTACCACAGTCATCGCACACATGGGGTCGTGGCTTAGGATGCATTTTCTCATGTGCTTGAAGAGCGGACAACTGCGTGAACTCTACCTGGCAGGTCGCGCAAATGTACGGGCCCATGTTGAGAGATGTGGCCGTGGCATCAGACGGTGGAGAAACTGAGTGAAGGCTGGCGTGAGCCTGCACCTCCTCCCATGTTCCAAACATTACATCACAGTGAGCGCAGGAAAACTGTGAACTGGTGTTCTGAGGGAAGATCTGTGTGGATTCGGGTCCGGGCTCTTGTTGCTGCAGCGGTCTCTCTGCCAAGTGCGTCCTCTCGTGCTTGCGTAGGCTGGATGACACAACAAATGATTTGGAGCACATCTGACACTTGAAAGGCCGCTCTCCGGAATGCACCCTCCGGTGCTTGTTGAGGCTGGAACGTTCAGCAAACGACTTTCCACATTCGGTGCACGAGAACGGCCGAAGTCCCGTGTGGACCAGCATGTGCCGCCGTAAATCCCAGGACGCGACAAAGGCTTTGTCGCAGCTTTGGCACTTGTACGGCCTCTGACCTGAATGCACACGCTGATGCACTGCCAGATCTGCCGGCTGACGAAATCTCTTGTTGCACTTGTCACAGGGGTAAGGCTTGAACCCTTGATGTGCCCTCTGGTGCCGGCGAAAACTGGAAGGGTCCGAGAACATCTTGCCACACTGTGGACAGAGAAAGGGCTTCTCTCCAGAGTGTGTTCGAAGGTGAGACTGGTAGGACGACAGCTGAGTGAAGCCTTTGCCACACTGCTCACACTGGTAGGGCTTGCTTTGAGAGTGAATTCGCAAGTGACAGACCAGAGACGACGAGCGAGAGAAGGCCTTTCCGCAGTCTGAGCAAAGGTACGGCTTCTCTCCTGTATGCGAGCGCTCATGGTTCTTCAAATCCTTGAGCTCTGTATATGTTTTGCCACACTGGCCACAGGAATACGGTCGATGTCCTTGGTGATTGCGGCGATGTTTGCGGTACACAGATGGGTCAGCGAAACTCTTCCCACATTCCGTACAGAAGTACGGCTTCTCTCCTGTGTGTGAGCGCTGGTGAACTTTCAGCTTAGACAGTGTAGGATAGCTCCTAGAACAGTGTGGGCAAGAATGAGGCCGTTCACCACTGTGTTGCGTCATGTGAATTCGCAGGCAAATGGCTTGCATGAATGCCTTTCCACACTCAGTACAGACAAAGGGCTTCTCTCCAGTGTGGGAGCGGCTGTGGTTGCGCAGCTCTGTCGGGGTCTTGTATGCTTTATGACACTGTGAGCACTGAAACGGACGCTGTGCAGAATGCGAGCGTTGATGCTTAGAAAGTTGGGCTCGGTTTGAGAAACTCTTACTGCACTGTGCACAGGTGTGTGTCTGCTGCTTCTCCTTAGTGTGAGCCGAGAGCTCATGACTCCGCAAAGTTGAGGAGCTGCAAAATGCTTCCTGACAAGCGGGGCATTTATAAGTGTGCTGAGACTTCACTGGCCTCCCTTTGTTTCTTCTTCTTGATGGCTGCTCTGTTATATTATCTTTTTCATCAGTGGTCTCTGGAGGTGAAGTGTTATCTGGTTCTACTGTAGATGGAGGGGAGGCCATCCTTAACCTTTTGGAGTTGGCGAACCCGTCTGTGGGAACAAAACCGAAATTCCGCATTAACATTTATACAACTGCAACAAAACTAAACATACCCCGGAAAGCTTAAAGGGTCTACCTTTCAAATATTTATAGCTTGAATCAAAATATATGTTAAGATTATTGTGAGAGGAGCTTAAATAAGCAGAGACACGTCTGTGAGAGACTCAGACAGCTGCACATATTTTCCCGACAAAAGACTTGCTGTCATTCATATGATAATGATATGGTAATTCCAGACATTCTATTGGCTTGATTACTGGCTATGGAATTTTTACCAAACAAATGCCTCTCAAATGAGGAGAAGCTGAACAATAGAATAGAGTGTTTCACACCTAACTCATAAATATTCAATGTAGGGTTAGTCCCTGGGTGAAAGCAGAGTGTTGCCTCACATTTATTAATCTTTACAAATTAAACCACATGCAATTTCTGAAGACTGTAATAGTCATTGTGAAGCAGACATGTATGTTTACTTAGTTCTGAGCTCAAAAGTCTTGGCTAGAAATGTTTAATGTGTTTTTCACAATATATCAGGACGTTTCTCACAGGTTTACAGTAGATTTCGGCAAAATATAGATTTATGACACTCGTACTGTTTTGACATTGTTGTTGCTGAGTTTGTGCTGGACAAAAGCCTGTGTAACACTTTGGGAAAAATATTTTAGATGGGTGTAATTTGTAAAACATCAGGGCATGTCAGCCTACATCAGAGTGTCTGAAATACCCTCAAGACTCCAGAGGGTTAATCTGTAAGTGAATAAGCTTGTGTTAGAGATCACTGAATGTCAGTATAGTGATAAGTTTGTATAGTGACTGAGATTCTCAATTTTGCTCTGCACAGAGAATACAGAACAAACACAACACAGCACAAAATGGCCGGCATTAGGACCTCAGGGACAATTAGACGAAACACTCTTTGAAAGGAAGTTAGGCTGAAACAGTCCGCTTTGTTGTGGTGTACCACCTACTGGACGACCGGGTAGATCGATGTTAACCATGAGATGTACAAACTATTCAAGCTACTGAATATTTCGGCGTTAAAATGGATGTAATAGTGCTGCGGTGGTACACAAAATGGCTGGCTTTAGGACCGCTGAATAAGTGAGGAAACACCTCTGTTATAATATGATCAAAGTTGCTGCAAGTTCCTCTGCAAGCTATTGAATGAATTTATTTCTTACCAGTGAGCGCAAAGCTAATATCTGGACGCAGACGTTAAAGCACACAGTTTGTATTCCGAGTGAATTCGTCGCGGACGGCATTAGGACCATGACATTAGGACGGAGTCGCCATGAAGCTGGACACTTCCGGTGGTCCACGTCTGTAGCTGATGTTAGTGTACAGAAAGCTCTGAATGCAGCACTAATTTCGGTTTCAGTGTCTGCGCAGCAGTGAGCTGAATGTTGTGGGAGGAGAAATAAGACAGTAGCGGAGTCTGAACCACAGCCCGAGTGTTTATGATAAACATTTTAATTAACGTGTATTTACAGTTGTATTATAGCCACAGTGTGATTGTTAATCAAACAGTAATCAGACAGTAAACTAACAGTCGTCGCCTGTGTTGTTAATTTAACAGTTGAGATTGATATGAACGCCTTCGCATTCAAATAAACATCGGAGCCTTTCTTACCGCTGCACACTTCCGGTTTCTACGCCGCGGCAGCCCGGAGAATGGAAAAAGACAATTGGTGAGAAGAGAACGCCCTCAGAGCGAAAAGAAATGGATATAATCCCGCGTCTGAACGTGTGCATGCCATAAGTACGAACTCTTTAATGCTGTTTAAGGCCGCGAGAGTGTGTCTTTGTGTTACGTTATCCGGAGCTTTAGCACTAACTATATTCCGCTAACTAGCTTAGCTCACTATGCTAACGCGTGTGGAGACTTAAACTTCATCTCTTCTTTTATGCCGCCACGTCGCTGATTAAAGCTCACTGTGACTATCTTTGTAATGCAGTGACTTATTGCATGTCACAGCTCAGATGATATGCTGTCAAACTCGCTGACAGTGTTCTGGTTGTATTTGTTTAGCTAGCTAAGTTAGCATGCGAGGGAATTGTTTACTGTGTAAACAGACATCCATTGTGTTAGCCGGCCAGCTAGCTGGCTAGCCAGCTTAACGTCGCTTGACTTTTTGTTAATGCAGTGAACTCTAGTCGTTTGTTTTGACATTTTTCAATTATTTGAAGACAGCAGTTCTTGAGAATTGAGTTTTCTCTGTTTATATGTGTGCAGTCTAGCATTGGTTTGCTGACTTGACCCTGTTAGCCTGTTTCTTGCACAGGAAAAGTTTACATTTAGATTTTTTAGGTTAGATTCCACTTTATTGTTATTACACATGTACAAGTACAAGGCAACGAAATGCAATTGATCATCTAACCAGAAGTGCATTAAGCAGTCAGTGCAGGATATACATAGATACAGTAAATACAGAATATACATGTGAATATAATATAGAGGCATTGTAGACATAATATACATGTTGAATAGAATATACCGTAAAAACTATATACAGATGGTATAGAAATACTATAGATATGATGTACAGATGGGATAATTTACTGGTTAAGTCATAATGGAAGGGTTGCATATGTGTATTTTAATTAGCAGAATACTTAAAATCTGTGATTATATGCAAGTTACATACAATGTATAGATGACGCAGGAGAGTCTAGTACAGTCACTATCCTCAGTCAGATGTGAGTGTTAATGGTGAACAGAGTTCAGTAAGAAGACAGCTGTGGGGAAGAAGTTGTTCCTCAATTAAAGTGCTTGCTTTCCCCATAACCTTGAACACTACACATTTCATACTCAGTAAACTATTTATTCAATAACTTGGCTAACGAATCAGCATTCTCAAATTTAAAAATAGTCAGTCTAACGGTATTACTCATGTTAATGTTTTTATTCCCTTTTCTCTGTCTCTCAACAGCGTCCTTCAAGTGGTTGCACCAATATGAGCCTGGTTATCTGATTTTTCAATGGCATGGAAGTGTATGTGTTCACTTCTGCTGTAAATGTTGCCTTTGCATATGGACTTCACCTACATCACTTTGATGAAAGTGAGGACAAGGACCTCACCTTTGAAAAAAGGTGTCCCTCATCAGCATACTCAAACTGGCTCCTGTTAATATTTTGTCTCATTCTGTTATACCATCATGAATATCCAAGAGCCAGGGAGGACCAAAGGCTTTTTATGCCAGAACTGTGGTATAGTATGTTCAAACATGCCAAGTCTTTTGGAACACACAGAATCTTGTCAGCAATCTGAGAGCGATCGGAGGTTTAAATGTGATCAGTGTGGACGAGGATACAGGCATGCTGGCAGCTTGGCAAACCACAGGAAAACACATGAGGTTGGATCCTTTCAGTGTCACATATGTGCCAGGAAGTTGTCTAATGCATTAGCTCTCAAAAGTCATCTGCGTATTCACACATCACGAAAGAAATATTCGTGCATGGAATGTGGGAAGGCCTTTCGCTTGGCGACACAGCTGACTACTCACCAAAAAGTCCATCGCAATAGAGAGTTAAGGGGAAGGACCAAGATCAGTGACTTGACACACTATCAGGCTGAAAGTGAAGATGACCAACTGCAACACGTAGCTGAGCCTGATTTCAGTATGATGTCGGATCTGCCATCAGACATAGGGTTAGATGTTGCTTCTGAAAATAGTTTTAACAATGGTCTGATGTCGGATCTCATTCCAAGCTCTACCCCTGAAAATGACACCAATGGTGATGATGGGGACCGGCCCTTTAAATGCGATATGTGCGAGAAAACGTATAGACATCATGGAAGTTTGATCAATCACAAGAAAAGTCATCAAATGGGAATATTTGAGTGTACAGTCTGCTTCAAACAGTTCAACAACCTTGCTGCCCTCAATAGTCATCAACGAATCCACTATAAAATTAGAGGTCGACCCAGCACAGTTAATCAACTGACCCCTGAAGCTTCCTTCCAAGACTCAGAACCAGTGCCGAATGTGTTGCAGAATGGGACTACAAATGTTCATTTCTGCCACCTTTGTCAAGTAGCATTTGCTACTGATGATGAATTTCAAAATCACATCATGTTACATAACTCTTCTTCTGTGTCCTTTGAGCTCCCTACCAGTATACCAGAGGACCATAATTTTTCATATAACCACAGTATTACTCAGTCTCCTGAGCCTGATTCATATCCATCCTCCAGTGATACTCCACCATTGCCTCAGTTACTTGATAAAACTGATTATGACCAAAATCAGGGGCAAATGGAAAATGGTCATGTATTTGTACCTCACCCCATAGGGCATGACGCAACTGTTTTAGACACTCAGGGAGAGCCTCTGGCCCTGCCAACAGAAAACCTCAGCCCTGACCTATCAGAGCAGGCTATTGATGATAATAAACTGGATGAACCTCTAAGCTCTGGCCGCCGTTTTAAATGCCACATTTGTGGCAAAAGCTACAGACATGCGGGTAGTCTGATTAACCACAAGCGATCGCATCAGACGGGCGTTTTCCAGTGTTCTATTTGTCGCAAGAACTACCCACATCTGGCTGCCCTACGCAGCCACCTTCGCATCCATAAAGGCAGGCCTTCCTCTTTAACTGCCACGGCTGAGGGTGACTGGCTTTCTTCAGAGCCCCTGACACATGAAAATCAGCATGGTGGCTTTCCTTCTAGCGAAGGTGATGTAACTGGTATTCTGGGTCTCCCTCAGGACCTGGGAGACTCTGTGGGCATGGATTCTGATGAGGAGCTTGGTGGCACGGAATTTGAAGAGCAGTTTCACAGTTCTTTCTCTGAGGACGGACAAATGCACCTACCTCAGGGTGAAGCCCTCATGGAGAGGCACATGTGTGCTGACTGTGGAAAGACATTTTCTGATATTGCAGGGATCAAGTCACACATGTGTCCTCTGTTGAATCAGCAGTATCAGTCCATGTCAAATGGCTTAGGTGGTCACATGGACTATAAGACTGAAAATCAACAACAGCTTTTGGGAGATCCAGATGGGCATATTGGTTTTGAGGGACGGAATGGCGGCACAGTTGAACCTTATTTTGCAGAGCAGAATTTTCATGACACTATGCATAGCCAGGTGATGAGTGACCTTGAACAAAAGGGACACTGTGAAAACGAAGATGATGATGATGAGGAGGAGGAGGAAGATGATGGAGAGATGTATCAGTGCTCTGTGTGCGGGAATCACTACACTAGTTTGCGGGCCCTTAGGACCCATCTACGCGGGCACACTCAAACCGATGGCACACCATCATCTGGCCCCTCCTCTATGTCCTCCCTTGAACCCGAAAAAGATGACGAACCAAGTGGAATCCAGCAAGGTGATTGTAGTCTGATTATTTGTAGCACTTGTGGAGAGAGTTTCTTAAAAAAACAGGATCTTTTAGCCCATCAGCTCCTGCATAGCAATACAGAAGGTGGGCAGCAGGAACAGTATGTTATAGAGAGCCAGAATTGTCTCAGACCAAAAGAAGAAGCAGAGAGCATTATCTGTGGGAAATGTGGTATAGTTTGTGCCAGCGTCCATCAGCTTCAGAGACACGACTGCACTGGACAAAGAACTGAAGAGCTTGAACAGTGTGATGAAAAACCAGATATTGCCAGTCTTCATGAGCAAGAAGCTGGTTATTTGAGAGAGATTCCAGAGAGTGGAGAGAGGCAGTATAAATGTGAGCAGTGTGGACGCTCTTACAGGCATGCCGGCTCACTACTGAATCACAAGAAGTCACACAAAACTGGAGTGTTTCGCTGCTTTGTTTGTCAGAAACGTTTTTACAACCTGCTGGCTCTTAAGAACCACCAGAGAACACACTTTGATGTTAAAAAGTAAGTGAAGAGGCTTAATTTTATATAAATGTCACCTCATTTGGGAAAACCCAGCCAAAGTCGCTGGGTAACTTGTTGAGATATTGTGTTGTTCCTCCTATCACTCACATTAGTGACAAAAATTAGCTGCTTAGATTTATTGCTGTAAATGAAATAGTCTAAGAGATCTATTGTATGTTATGTTTGTATCAAAAACAAATCTTAAGCTCACCAAAAATTGTTTTTGTGTAGCAAGGCATTCAGCAAATTTGCAGATTGTACCCAAAAAACTGGTTTCCACGACCCCTTGAATGTAGAACTACTTCTACCGCGGAGGTACACAAGCTAGTTGGCTGTAATTCGGCTCCTGAACTACTTTCCTTCGGTGTAGACATGTTTGAGCTCATGTATCCATCCACCAAACATGAACAGGTCAGATATCTTCAGCTGATGTAAACAGTGCGACTAGCCGATGTCTTTTAGTATTAATTTCTGGTAGATTTGGATAAATTTTTAAGTGTTTCTGATGTATTAATATCTTGTGACACAAATAAACTGAGTTGAAGTTCATTATGCCATGTCTTGGAATGCTATGTCTCTGCAAGTGTAAGAGATAATTGGCTAAAATTTTGTGGGAGGATTCCTTTAACAGATCTCTTTCCAAATATGCCTATAACTCGTATTTAAAATAATAATAATAATAAATAAATAAATAAATATATATATATATATATATGTATATATGTATATGTATATGTATGTATATGTGTATATATATATATATATATATGTGTATATGTACTTTGACCAGGTTTTCCCAGACGAGGTCACACATGTTTATGTGGTGTGTCCAGTTCCTTATCTACTAGCATTCGGGCATTTTTGTTGCCGGAAGATTTTGTAACTCTTTGCTCTTTACATATTGTTTTGTTTTTTTTCACCAGGCACAGTTGCACAGAATGTGGGAAAGCCTTTAAAATCCACAAACAACTCTTGAACCACCAGAGAGTTCATCAGGAAAACAAGGCCAAGATTGAGGAGCTCAACAAACAGATCCAGACGCTCATGCAGATGAGTGGAAAAGTCTCTGTAAGTGGAATGCAACCACTCAGGGCCAACAGAAAAAGGAGTGGCCGCCGTCGTAAACAAAAAGACACTCCTGACAGTGAGCAGCCAAGCCCGGAAAAGGACAGCCAGGCAGGGGATCCTAATGACCCAAGGCCTTTTGTCTGTGACCAGTGTGGGCGAAGCTATCGGCATGCTGGGAGTCTGGTCAACCACAAAAACTCACACAAGACGGGAGAATATTACTGTGCTGTTTGCAACAATACTTATTCCAACCAGTTGGCAATGAAAAATCATTTACGTATTCACTTTTCAGTCAAAAAGCACTGTTGCCAGGATTGTGGGAAGGCATTCCGGGGAAAGAAACAGTTACTGAACCACACTTGTTCACACAGCCGCAAGAATGCAGCTGCAGCGACAAGAGGAAAGAGCAGGGGTCGCAGACGAGCAAAGACTTTTACATGCAAGGATTGCAGCTTGGCATTTCCAACTACTGACCAACTTGCAAACCACATCTGTAGCAAACAGCCTGGCTCTCGTTCTGTCCCTGAAAAAAAGAGCAATGACTGTGCACCTGTAGTAAAAGAAGAGCGTCCATTCAGATGCAACATCTGTGGCCGAAGCTATCGGCATGCAGGCAGTTTGCTGAACCATAAGAACACACACAAAACTGGTCACTTTACCTGCTCTTTCTGTGCCAAGCCTTTTTCCAATCCCATGGCACTACGTAATCATACTCGCATCCACACACAGAAGAAAAAGTATGTATGTCCAACATGCGGTAAAGCTTTTCGACTCTCCAGCATCCTCTACAACCACCAGAAGATCCATGCCAGGGGAGTCACCCATTATAGCTGCCAGACATGTGGCAAGAGCTTCCAAGGAAAATCTGGACTTAAGAGGCATCGCTGTTACAAAAGTGGCACATCATCCTCTGCTTTGAGTCAGGATGCAGGAGACAAGTGTTACACGTAAGTACATCTGTGTGTGTGTGTGTGTGTGTGTGTGTGTGTATGTATCTATGTGTGTATATGTGTGTGTGTGTGTGTGTATATATATATATATATATATATATATATATATAATCACACACACATACAGGGGTTAGACAATGAAAGTGAAACAGCTGGTTTTAGACCACAATAATTGATTAGTAGGTGTTGGGCCTCCTTTTGCGGCCAATACAGCATCAATTCCTCTTGGGAATGACGTATACAAGTCCTGCACAGTGGTCAGAGGGATTTTAAGCCATTCTTCTTGCAGGATAGTGGTCAGGTCACTACGTGATGCTGGTGGAGGAAACCGTTTCCTGACTCGCTCCTCCAAAACACCCCAAAGTGGCTCAATAATATTTAGACACAAAGACTTGCTGTCTTGGTCACAGATGCACCAGCAAGACGTGCACCAACAATTTGTCCTCTTTTGAACTCTGGTATGTCACCATAATGTTGTGTGCATTGTAATATACTATATAACTGTGCTCTTACCTGCTAACTGAACCTTCACACTCTGCTCTTACTGGTGCAATGTGACATTAATGAAGATTGGCCACCAGACTGGTCCAATTTAGCCATGAAACCTCCCACACTAACATGACAGCTGTTTCACTTTCATTGTCCAAGCCCTGTATGTAGACATTAGGGTTGAGCCAAACACTCGTTTCTGGTGAGTATTTGGTACGGATAAAGCATTGTTGAAGAGTCCAATTGGGTAATGGACTGTCTTCATGATCTGTGATTGGCCAGTTATGCAGAGTGCCCGCCCCTCCCTACATAGACACGTCTCTGCCAGAGCTGTGCGGCACTCTCACTCCCTCTCACACAGTCACTCAGGCATGCACACACACACCTTAATCAATATTGTTTAACTTTGTGTGGGGAAAAAATGCCAAAAATGTTAGGTGGTAAAAATAAATAAATGAGAAAAAATCATTTTGATAATAAAAATTAAAAATAAAATAAAAAAAGGAAGTTGTGTTGAGTATGACGACTCTTGTTCATGCATACGTAGTAGTTCATAATTTCCTACTGCATGAGTTGTAGTCATTCATGCACTTAAAAATATTAGTGTTCAGAGTTTATAAAAAAACTTCTGTAAATAGTTCTCTTTTGTGATCAAAAACATTGATTTGAATCTCAATGTTGAGGCTGTTCTGTTATTTTTTAAATAAACAATACATAAAGCAACTTCTGAGTAATCCATATCAGTTTCAGACTTAAAATAATGTACCGATTTAAGCCCCACCCACTTCCGGTTAAACCACACCCAATTCAGGTTTAGGCCCCGCCCACTCAGAGTACAGATACGGATACAGATAATTTAGATGGTTGAACAGATACAGATAGTGGTGTACTCGCTTACCATTATATATTATATAATTTATATAATATATAATTTATTCGTTATTTTGTATTTATTTCTCAGTGTTCTCTCCTTTTGCAGGTGTGATCAGTGCGGGCGCTCCTACAGACATGCTGGCTCTCTTCTCAACCATAAAAGGACTCATTCTGCTGACCTCCTCCATTGTACTCTCTGCCTCAAAACTTTCACTGACCCTCTGGAACTACAGAGCCACTCCCAGATGGCCCGCCACTGCTGCCCAGATTGTGGGAAGACCTTTTGTGAATTTGCACACCTGCAGAGCCACATGGAGGTGCATAGTAAGGGGCTTCCTTATTATTGCAATATGTGTCAGCAGAATTTCCCCAACATGGCCAGCTTTCAGCAACACCAGGAGGTCCACCACAGCATACAGGAGCAGTCGCGTCATCAGGGCATGCAGGTACAGCAGGATTTAGATTGGGATTCTGGACTGGACCAGCAGATGGGGCTCCAAGATCTCCCCAAGATGGATCCAGCTTTCAGTCAAATGCATGGCGGATTCTCAGACCAGCAGGAATCGCACGACAGCAGCGAGACATTTGCGAGAGAGGAGAAGAGCCACGTGTGTGAGCACTGTGGACGCACTTACCGACACGCTGGATCTCTGCTTAACCACAAGAACAGCCACAAAATGGGGTCTTTCATCTGCTCTGTGTGCCAGAAAAAGTTCAATAACCTGATGGCACTAAAGAACCACCGCCGAATTCACACGGAGCCTAAGCGCTACCAGTGCCTGGAATGTGGCAAAGCCTTCCGGGTGTCCACCCAGCTCATCTGCCACAGACGCATACACACCAAAGAGAAGCCCTTCTCCTGCCTTCTCTGCGAGAAGCGCTTCTCTAGCAAGTCCAACCTGCGGCACCACCAGAAGATGCACCAGAATGCCCAGCAGTCCTTCGAGTCCTCATTCAACATGGACCCAAATGCCTTCATGGGACTGGGCGTGGACCCTTTCCTCTGAGGCAGGATTTGTAGGGCCCCTACTCTCATCTCCATGTTCCAAGGGAAGATATCAAAACACTTCTCTTATGAAGCTCTTCCCCCACCCAAGGCCCAATGCCAATAATCGTAAAACATCAGGTTTTTCTGCTGTATTTGTCAAGACGGCGTCCAATCCAGATGCTAGTCTTGGCTAGAGTTGCCTCCTGTACTGTTGTATTTTTAAGTATATTTCTTTAAAGGACACTTCAGACTGGCATTGATGCGATACTACCTCTGGTAGGGACAGTGATACTGTAGAAACTTTAGAATAAGTGATGGTGCCTGTCAGAAACCATTTTAGATTTGAATGTTTTTTTTTTTATTTTTGTGTTCTCACAGAGTGCACAAAAATTAAAGAATTGTATGGTACTATCATAGGTCTCAAACTTAAGACTAGGGTGAGAGTACATATACTCAGACTTATACCCCAGTGCCGCCTCTGAGAGTAGAGCCCGACCAATTATTTGGTTGATACCAAATGAAAGGGTGTCATCTTAAGATCGTCAATTGTACCTTGCCAGGTGACCTGATGTTTCCGCGGATGAGAGAGAGATGTCCGTATTAATGTGCTTCCTTGTTTTCAGGTAATTGTACATCACGGTGTAGAAAGTAGCTCGGTAATCACTTTGTCAATATTTCCTTGAGTACAATGTAAACATGGTAAAAGCCCTTCATTTTAATCATGGATGACACTGTTCATGCTGTTAAACAGCAACAATAGAATTAGTAGCAGTTTCCTGAGGCCTATCGAAGATGCTATATACACATAAATATTTATTTATTTATTTATACACATATTTATACCCTACGTTAATCATTGAAATGATTCGTTCATTATCACCGCTAAATGTGGTAAACTTTATGCATGGTATTAGATGTGCTTTAAAAGTGATTATCTAGATATTGTAGATAATGGGTGTAAAGATGCCTCCAACAAAAGCATTTCAAGGTGATATATTTTGAAATAACCATATGAAAGGTAATGTTAATTTTTGAATGTGTAATTTATGTATCACTTTTATTTAACCTTGTACGTTCTTCTCAAAATGACTGCTGATAATGATTAGCCAGTGAAATGGGAATGTGTAACGTTTCAGATCGTGTTGGTAATGGACCCAAAATTCCATAATCGGTCGGGCTCTACGAAGGGCAGGAAATCTTTATTGGGGATGCTTTTCAGTAGTTTTAAAATTGCTCAGGTTTCACACCTCAGTCAGTAGACATGATATAAATAAATACACCATATGTTTTCGTCTGATACACAGAGCATCACAGGACGGCATATTTGTCAACAATATGATGCCAGGTTGGGTTTATGTGCCATTTCATATCACCCTATTTAGAATAAACTTAATAGTAGTTTCCATTTATGCCTATATTTCAGTGCTTACTGATTATTTAAGTATAGGATTTGCAGACCTTCATGGCTTAAGTGCATTTGACATTGAAACTCCACTGACGTCTGAATCTTTGAGATTCTCTCTAATCAGTTGCATATATCTTAAATACAGAATATTTATTTTTGTTCTTATAATCGATGTTTCTCTTTCTCAAGTAGAGGATTAAACAGATACTGTTTATTTGTAGATGGTCATGCCCTCATTTCCTGGAACTGAATAAACACAGTGTAAATGTTCTTGACTGGCCAGTGTTATCTTATCTCGACCAGCATGCTGTGGTGAAGATTTGTTTATTAATCATCCAATCACCAATGTGGCAGATGTGGACAATTTTAGGATATGCAAATGGTAAAAAAGAGACTCATGTAATAAGGTTGTATTTTTATGATAAGGGTTTAGTACTCCTGATACTTTATTTGCATCACATGAGAACTTAACACACATGCATGAGTTCCTACAGCATGCTTATACAACTTATACACATTCATTGAATATGCAACAGTTGTCTCCATTCATTTGTTTATGCTAATTCAATGATTAGGCTGTTTTGCGGTCCAATATCAAACAGTTGTAAAGGAACAAAGACATGATCTTGCATAATATTGGATATCAAATATTGTAATTGTGACCTGCAGGCAAAGGTTCATATGAACAATACTGCATACGATTAGGTCCACTAGCTTTTCTTTCGATGCCTGCGCCTTTGCTAAAAAGTTACGTTCTCTGTTGACGTCATTGTTCCCTGACCAGGTATTCTCAGCTCTCGTTTCAGGAAGTGCTCCAACCAATATCAAACTAGGTCAAATAATTTCAGTCTTAAGTTTAGCTACTTTAAAATTTTTCCACATTTGCTGAGCTCATTGCTGACTAAACTAGGTTACAGTCGTTTGTTCTACACGATCTTTAATTAATTGATGTCTGCCAACTAGGCAGGGAGAATATTCACAAACATTTGTATCATCTTTAATATACAAAATGTAAAGACAACATGAGATAAATGTATTTAATATGCAGTCGATTTAAGCTGTTTAACAGGTGATTAGCACCTGTAGCAGCCTTTAGGGGAGGCGTTTTTCCAACTGAGATCCCACAGGGTCCCGATGGTCCTATTTATAGACAGGCTACGAAGCCAGTCAGGCTCGGGACATCCTTGACACTACTATAATAATAATACAACAGTGCATAGTACTCAAATATAAAAGATCACTGATCTAAAAAACACTGGTTACATAATACATTCAGTATGCCAGAATAAATCTAATATGGAGGTAAATAGGTATTGCTATGTGTTTTAAAACCCTTACTTATTTACACTATCCTGGCGCATTAAGGCAGTTTTCACTGGTTATCTCCATAAGTTAAGAATAAAAATAAAATCTACAAATCTACATTTATAGACGTAAGTGCATAGGGGTCACAAATATTTAAAAAAGGATGATATAAAAAACAAGGGTCCTCATTGTAACACGTAAAAAGATAATGCCTGTCAGAAAAGTGACCATAGAAAGTTGACAAAGAGGTTTTAGGGCATCCAATTGCTATGATGTAGCACCTCAAGTAGCACCTCAAGCTTGCTGACACAGAATAAATGACAAACGTCTCGGTGTGGCTTTTGAGATCATGTAACAGTACAACATCTGCGTATTCTGATGTGCATTAAGCACCTCTGCTTGATCTACCAACATAATAAATTAGAAGAGTTATATGCTACTCAAGGAACAGTCGATGCATCAGCCAGCTGTTTCACTGAACAAACTAACAGCTCGATTAGTTGCCTCATCTTCCTTTCCATCCGATTGTGCTGAAAGAACAAGTACAATGATATGTTTTAGAACACTTTTAATGGCAGAAAAAATAACTATTAAATCTACAAATACTATTACATTACAGGTAATACACGAAAAATATTTGGTGTATTTTTATAAAGAGTTGGATGTACAGTACCAGTCAAAACACTGGAATTATTAATAAACAATAAATGTGTTAAACTAACCAGAATATAGGCACCTAAGTAAAATCTAAAACATGTTTTGGTTAAGTTTACTACATGATTATATGTTCCTTTATAGTCTGGATGACTTCAGTATTCATTTACAACTAACTTTTGACTGGTACTGTAAGTGGGAATGGTTAAAAAGAGAAATACCTACTTAGTGATGTGCCTACACTGGATAAAGAGGTCCTGTAGTTTCCTCAATTGGCTCTAAATGATGGTCATTAGAATTTTGATTAGTTCTGAGATCTCATCGAAAAGATTTAGAAGCATAAACACATTTTCTTTATATATAAAACAAGTGTTTAGTTCTTACCACGTAAAGTTCTTCTGGACCTGCATTGATGTACAAGAATTCCTATCAGCAAAGCTCCAAAAACAACCACAGCTGCTAGCACTGAAAAACTGGTAATGGCTGCCACCCTCCAGGAATTCTGTGGCTCGTTGGTTGGGCCTATTAAACACAGGACAATATTATTGGAGGAAGTCCAGATCTTTTCTCAGAAACTCACAGCAAGAATCAAAGCACTCCTGATGTTAGGAGAAACTTTTAGCTATTGCAACATTGTCCAGTCATAATGCATTAAGATGCAAAGACATTAACATAAATAACAAAGGAAATAATCTGTGTAGAACAAAGAGCAAGACTCTTTGCTGTACTGCACACAGTACCAGTCAGAAATCTGGACACCTTCTGGACATTGGGTGGTTTTCATGATTTAAAAATGTTCTGTATTGTAGATTAATACTAGTCATCTAAACTATGAAGAAATACATATGTAATTATTTAGTAAACAAAAAATGTAAAAAAACAAATATTTTAGATTCTTCAAAGTAGGCACCTCTTGTTTAGATGCCAGCTTTCTTGGCATTTTCTCAGTCAGCTTTATGAGGTAGTCACCTGGAATGGCTTTCAGTTAACAGCTGTGCCTCATCAAGAGTTCATGACTTGCATTTATTGCCCCCTTACTTAATGTGTTTGAGACATCAGTTGTGTGTCTACTTTGAAGAAAATCTAAAACATTTTGGTTTAACACTTAAGTTTACTACATGATTCCTTATATGTTCATTCATAGCCTAGATGACTTCAGTATTCATTTAAAATGTAGGAAAAAAATAAAAACATTGAATGAGAAGGTGTGCCTAAACTTTTGATTGGTACTGTATATACATGAACACCATACTTTTGCAAAGTTTGATATTGACAGAAACTGTACGACAAAATGTATGAATTTATTTTAATTTACAAGATTAAGGGATTAAATTGTGACATGATTTTAATTAACTTGATCTGGAACTCACATGTGTTACATGATGGAGTTTTGGGGTACTGTATGCATGTAGAGCAAAGTACACATACTTCAAGATCACTGTTGAAAAACTCATTGCTTTTACAGGAGGGGTCTGTAAGTGAAAAAAACACGATGTTAATACAATAAATTTGACTGGAAATATTGTTAATTACAGTCAGACTTTGATTTTTAATTGAAAAACAAGGAAATCCAGGGAACTGCTGTTGTTTCTCATTCATATGAAATGAGCTGGGAAATTCCGTTCAAGTGATGTGGCGGAGCACTTTTGGGGAAATGCTATTACTCATGCTCTTTGTAAGCAGCGTTTCGTCTGCATTAACATCTGACTGACTCTCACCAGACTGAGGCAGTTACTGAGCACTTACAAAGAAACCGTATGGGCATAAATCATTGTGACTTCATGAAAAGTGTTTGTGAGAAGCAGCATTATCACTGCCGTTGTATTTCACCTTTCACATAAACCTCTGACGCAGATGCCACAGAAATATGAAAGCCTGTGGTCAGACATGTACCACAAAATTCACCAAGATCTCTCTGAAATGACTCGCTGATGACAGTTCTGAAAATCCACATTCTACAACACAGGGCTGTACCGCAGGTTGAGACTAAGGGAAATATGTTAAAAAAAAAGGTTTTTTTTTTGCTGTCACTAAATTTAGGAAAATCTCTTTCTTTGCATGTGAAATCAGCTGAGTACTGAATGAGTGATTACGATACTTCAGCCATATCCTGTGACAGAACATATTTTGAACACAAGAGTGCAGTATAGCCTGCTGATATAATCCCTGACTTTTTTGTGTGAATGCAAATACAAGTCCACTGATTAAGATATATTTAGAAATTCACTGAGTGTGATTACTGATTTTATATGCTTAGTATAGTATAGCATCCTGCACAGGGTTTAACTTCTGCATTATGATGCAATACATTACTATGCACTTGTACAATGTATCAAACTCATGTAACTTCACCAGTCCCATTATAGTTTATATATACATGTAAAGTCTACAGATGTTATATGTATTCTGTAGTTATGTACCTAGTTACATTTCTGTTTATTTATATGCATATTAATCCTTTAATGCATATACATTTGTTGCCTATAGTAAATTTATTTTATTCATAAACAGTCTACATATACAGCATTGAATACAGTTAGAAAATATTCATTTATTGCCTCTAGTTTCTAATATACCACTTTATGTGTCATCTGTAGTTAATTACCTACATATTTATATATATCCTAAAGCTTTTGCACAACTGGAGAGCATTATCCCATAAATTTTCACCAATTTTTAATTAAAAGCACATGAACTACCATTAGGGCTGTCACAAATGCCTAAATATGATTATTTGAGATATTTTATTTAAGGTAATGTTTGTTCATTTGAGCTGAAGCTGTCTGCTCAATTTGGAGTGACTGGAAGCTGATCACTGTACTTTAAAATCTGTAAACTTGCAATAAAATCAAATCTTTAAACATAATTATTTATATGACAGTCATCTTTCATCTGAATCTTTTACACACACATCTGTTTCTGTGAATTGTGGGGACATTACATAGACTTCAATAAATTTACTTGGAGACTTGAACCTTGAAATTGAATGATTTACATTTTAGGTCCCCGCATGAGTGTTTAAACAGGTTTTGGTCCCTACAAGATGGTATAAACCTGGTACACACACAGTTCAGATGTGTCACACTAGTGAGGACATTCCATTCACCTGTCAATCATGAATAGTAGCTACATTGTAATAAACTCAACCTTATGCTTAACCAAAGGTCATGCTAATGATCTATTAATTATAAAAAGTTTAATTAGTATTGAAAATGGCACAGTCCTTGTGAGGACCAGAAACATGTACCCACTTTTACAGGTTGGGAATAATTGAGTCCCCACTAGAGTGAAATACAGGAACACACACACACACACACACACACACACACACACACACAGGGAGTTGAATGGAGAAAGTTCTGCTTGAGATTCAGAGAGGGGTGAAATAAGGGGATCGGAATGCGGAACCGGTGGGAAGCAGAGCTGAAGGAAGCGAGAATTTAGTGAAACTGCCCTCCACTTAACACGCCATGTTCATCCCACACAAAGCAGGACAGCGAACGATGTTTAAACGACAGATCTGAGCAATCTGACGTATTAGTCCTCCTCTAAACCCCCTCACACAGTTACACAAGTGAAAGCTGCTGAATAAGTCCAGACTCTTACTTTTCTCCGCCTGTATTCCTCCTCCTAATTGTGTCCCGGCCACGAGGATCAGACACAAAGCCCGGCAGACGGTTCTGATATCCATTCGGACTCGAAACGCTACAAAAAAACCCTTCAGTTTCAGAAGATAAAGCCACAGCTGGTGACTCCAGTCTGGGAAGCGCGAGCATGTGAGTGAGTCACCGCGAGCCTCGGCCTTGTTTTAATAGCGCCCACACCCACGCGCTGGGCTCCGAGCTCCTCTGACTCATTTCCTATGTACTGTACTGAGATTCTCTTAATGAGGCCCAACAGTGGAGAGAGGAAGGGCATCCCTACAGCCCAACACTGCCTCACCACACTCTCTCTTTCAGTTATAGCTTTACACAGCTCTGGAAAACCACTCCAAATTTGCATCTTTAATAATAAAAATAAATAATAATAAATAAGTAATAACTAGAAAAGTGCATTTCCTGAAGGAAACACAGGAAGTTGTGCAGTTAACATGGCTTACATGCTAAGGTATCCCAGATGGTTTTTAAGGTGATGCTGTGGTATCTGTGGTGGTTGCTATAATGTTAAGTGGTTGCTATGTGTTGCTCTGGTATTCCTGGTGTTTGCTAAGGTGTTGCTATGGTATCCATGGTGGTTGCTAGGGCGTTGCTATGATATCCCTGGTGTTTGCTAAAGTGTTGCTATGGTATCCCTGGTGTTTGCTAAGGTGTTGCTATGGTATCCATGGTGTTGCTAAGGCTTTGCTATGGTATCCCTGGTGTTTGCTAAAGTGTTGCTATGGTATCCCTGGTGTTTGCTAAGGTGTTGCTATGGTATCAATGGTGGTTGCTTTGGTGTTGCTAAGGTATCCATGGTGGTTGCTATTGCTATTGAAATAATTATTGCATACTTTCTGTAAATCCTATAAACGTCATTTCACTTCTCAAATATCACTGTTCGTCTGCTATATATCTTTAACTGAAATTGCTGATCTGAACAACCAATGATTTATAAAGGAAAATCATGAAAATTAACAGGGGTGCCCAAACTTCTTCATACCTCTGTAGGTCAGTAGGATTTTGTAGCACATGCGCTCAGAGACAGGTAACCACTGGAGCTGATGGAGAGCAGGGGTGATACGAGCAGATATTTTAGATTGGACTAAGATTTTGTCAGGTAAGCCATTATGGCTTTAGACCTAAACCTGTTCAAAACCTCTCAAGATTACAAAGGACATCTACCTCAGACTGTAAACTTTCACTTGTATATTCCATGTATAACAGCAGCAGTCACTTCAGTACTCTTATATAAAACCATCTACCTTAAAGACTAAACTTCACTTTGGCTGTTTATGTAAATATTATAGATTGCAGTGTTTTGGGGAAGTTACCCACAAAGGTTCATTATGTTCACATATAATGACAAAGGTTCTCATTTGTTTAGGAGTGTTGCTTACAAATAAAATAAAATCACCTATAAATAAAAAAACAGTGAAGAACATTTTAAGGAGTTATTTTTGTTACAGAACAGACTGAAAGACCCCAGCCTCCTACAAAAACGATGTTGAGCAAAACTGGGCTCAAGAAGCGCATAAAAGTCACCACACCCAGCGACGTCATTCTTGAGCAGAGGCCAAGTGCGCAAACAGCGCAGCCGGAGACGAGTATGTGCGTGAATGTGCTGGAGGGCGGCTCAGCAACACCATGAGCAAACACAGACAAGTGGTGCGGCATGACGAGAAACATTTTCCACCAAACATCTGATGTGAAAAGAGTGGTTCACCTAAACATCCCGTTTACACCTTTTTCCCATTACAGCACACATCCAGACTGAGAGACTGGAATCAGCATTAAATTAGATTACAACAGTCAGCAGAGTGGCTCTTTTATGTAAGACTTAAGAGGTAAGAGATGCTTTTTCTGAATGAGGGATGCACAAATCATATAAAAACTATATATCAGTGAAGAAATAACTTTAGAATAAGTACATCAATTAAGAAAATTAAAATCTTGTTTGGGACCAAACGTTTTCTTCCACTTGCAGTTCATTTGACTCAAACATGCTCAGAGGAGGTAACTGGCATTTATTGTACATGCCATGCCTGCAAATTCACAACACAAGAGGCAGTTCCGACACACAGTAACTGATAACATGTGGGCGATGGTACACTCCAGGGGCGAACCACTGTACGAGACTCATTCGTGTTCACATTAATATGAACTCTGTTCGGCTCATATGGCAATGACATCACACGTTTGTTCTGAGGAAAAACCCAGGGGCAAAATCTTCATCTGTCACGGTGAAAAACAATGACTTTACCAGACTGACTTAAAGCCCAGCCTTTTCCGTGTTAATAAAAGGAAAACTCGGTCGATACTTGTGAATGTAAAGCGTCCAAACAAAACAACTAACCTCCTGTATGCCAACACAAATTTACACCCAAGCTTCTAAAGAAAAGCAACGTTTCATACAAACTGGAAGTAGAACGGTTCTAAACTCAAGTTTCTGTGGCTTCATAAGCCAAACGCAAATCTCAGATTAGATCTATGCCTTAACTAGGCCCTGGGGTCTTTCCTCATCTCGTATCCTGAGGTCATCTCAACTTCTCCGTGAATTCTTTGCGTGCACACCTGTGTGCTTGCTAACATTTCATCTCTTGGAAGGTTGAAATGAGGACAGAACAACACTCCACCTCAACTGTTGGCCATCACAGGCTATGAAAACAAAGACATTATTCAAACCTATGTAGTTTCTGAAGTCGTGATATGAAGAGCTATGTTTATTATCCAAACCCCTTTAGATGGGATCAGTAACGACACAGCTGTTAACTTGTACGGAGCCAAACAATGAAAGAAGAACATTTTTTTTGTCAGAGCTAGTCCAATTTTAAAATCCTGTGAAACAGTGGAACAGCTTTTCTCTCAGTTCACTGTCCATTATGTGTGTTATGCACTTTAAAGAGCTCCATCAGTAGCCAATGAGTAGCAAATTACATCAGAAGCTGGATCCTATTACAGACTGAGTTACTGGACCGTTTGTTTGGATCAAACCCATGACTACCACAAGGAAAACAAATCGCAATACGTTTCGCAGATGCGCATTTTCTATGAAGTTGTTAGAATATCTGCAACATGTTATGTGAGGAGACATTATCCCGGAAGTTCACTTATAGGACTGGTGATGTGCAGTGGTTCGGAAAGTTCCAGGACATGTTCAAATGCAAGTAAACAACCAAAAATCACATTATTAAGTTACAGAACATTGAAAAGATAAAAAAAAAGTGGAAAAACAACCCATACATCAGCTGTCCACTAGCACAGTTTGTGTGCTACTGGCTATATTTGTCACTCCATCACACCTTCAGTCCACAAACTCACTGTCCATTTGGTCACTAGCACCAACTGAGCACAGATGTACTGGAAGTAGCCTTTTGAGCAAATATACCACAAAAATGTGTATCCTCTGCTCGTAAACCTACTTCCCATTGTGTCTCATCTTTTATGCTAACTGTTCAATTTTGAAATTAAGTAATGTAGATGCGGTGGAAGTCATTGGCTCCAAAAGCAGCGTTGCACTTAGGACACTTCCTCTGGCGAGTGTCATAGCGGGTCTTCAAGCACTCGTAACAGAAGACATGGAAACACTTAGTCAGCACAGTCTCCTTATCCCGAGTATTACAGCAGGGGCAACGTAGTTTAGCCTAAATATATAAAAAAATATAAAGTCACATCATGTGTTACAATAAAAAAGAAGTTAAACACTGAAAAGTAAACAAAGTGATTAACCCTCTGGAGTCTGAGGGTGTTTCAGACACTCTGATGTAGTCGGACATGCCTTTTCTACAAATTACACACATCTAAAGTGTTACACAGGCTTTAGTTCAGCACAAACTCAGCAACAACAGTGTCAAAACAGTAAGAGTGTCATAAATCTATATTCTGATTAAATCTGGTCTAAACTTAGACTTTCCCAAAACCTATTTTCAGATGTGCTGATATATTGTGAGGACACTCTAAACATTTCTAGCCAAGACTTTTGAGCTCAGAACTGAATAAACAGAGGTGTTGGCTACACACAGCTCATTACAGGTTTTAGACATTGTTTGTGGTTTTATTTCTAAAGCTTAACTAATGTGAGGTAACACTCTGTTTTCCTCAGTCACTAACCCTACACTGAATATTTATGATATTTATGAGGTGTGAACAATCAGGTGAAAGGTCTTTGTTCACATCCACATTCCACATATGCCAGGATGCTGGAACCCACCAATGGAATGTCCGGAATTACCATATCTTTATCATTTGAATGACAGAATGCATCTTTTGTCAGTAAAATATGCGCAGCTGTCTGAGTCGCTCTCACAGATGTGTCTCTGCTTATTTAAGCTCCTCTCACACAAATCTAAAAATATATTTAGATTCAAGCTATATATTTGAAAAGTAGACCCTTTAAGGTTTCCAGGGTATGTTTTGTTTCTAGTATATAAACTCAGTTATTTTAAGTGTTTTTGCAGAATTTCGTTAAGACGCTGCCGGTGGGAGAGTCACCTCCAGAGGATTAACCACTTATTTAGAGGAACACTTCACAGCACGGCACCCATTACCTTGTACTGATTGATTTCCTCTTGCAAAATCTCATCAGCATCTGTATATACCTCCACCTTTTTCTGCTTCTCCAGCTTTCGGCGGAGCCTAGACAAGTCCTCCTAAAAAAAAGCAGCATATATATTTCAGAAACCTGTCAGAGGTTCGAGATTTTGTTAGAATTGTATTATTCTGTGTATGTTCTGAACCTGTGCTCGTTTGAGGTTGCCACTCTCTCTCTCACGTGCAGTACGGTTCTCCAGCACTGAAGTCTGGATCTCTTTCAGTTTGCCCTGGGTGTGTTCCAATTGCACCTTCAGGTCCTCAGCCAGCTGAGCAGCTTCCACTGCCTGCGTCAAAGATAAGATAGTGAATGATGCTGTATAGACTGTTCTATTTATCTAGCTTTGTACTTAGTATAGTTAAGTTTATTTTAATAACAATGATCATAATAAAAGAGGTCAGACATGTGATGCACATCTGTAACCTCCCCCATACTTTGCGCTTGTTGAGTTCTAGAGCTTGTGTGCGTAGCGCCAACTCTTTCTCCAGAGCAGCCAGTGAGCTCTGCAGGATGCCCTCCTTCTCCTCCAGTTTCTGTACTACCAGCAGCTGTGCATCAACCTTACAGAGAAAGAATACATTTCATAACATCAACCATAACCTTTTATTTTTGGTAATCAGCGTGGAGCAGCTTTTTCACCAGTGCTGTGTGAAGGAGTCTGTCAATCATATGTTATGCACTTACATAAGAAACTGTCGTAAATGTAACATTTTGCCATAATGATGCTCATTCCATACTGCAAACTGTCACTTTAAAAATATGTTTCAGTTCCATTTGTGATACAGTGCAGTGCTTGTACTGTAGTGCCGTTCTGCATACCTGGGTTTTGAAAGTGAGCACCTGGTCAGCCAGTTCCTCTTTCTCTTCTCGCAGCAGCTTGTAGATCTGGTTGGATTTGATCCTCTCACTCATCAATTTGAAATTGGCATCATCTTTCTCTCGCAGCTGCTGCATCAGTCTGCTGTTCTGCTCCTGCATGTCCTCAAAAGCCTGACCCGTCACGTCCATCTCACTGAGCAAAGCTTCCTCCTCCTGAGAACAGTACCCACAGACAAAAAGTTTAGAGCAAAATTAGCGCTCCAATGTTCTGTATTCAGTTTCTCAATGTCAACATACATATTAACTGATAGCAATTACCAATAAAATCACAGCAGTCGATTATATATTTTGAATATGTCACTACATGAAATCTACTGTATTTGATCAAAAATCATGGCTACTTTCCCATTACATTATTTGCAGAACTGTAACTGTATGTAATGTGAACAAATCTGTATCTGACACAACACACATGCACGTTATACGTGTATCGCCTTCGTCACCAAAAACAAAAAGCATCACATTTGTGCAGGGTTGCCAGGTTTGCAAAAATCCAGTCGCAAGTAAAACTTCAGAGTTGGCGGTTTGCAGGGTTTTTGCACAAAATAAAATATGAAATTGAATGAGAAAGTAAGATTTGAAGTAGATTTACGTTTTTAAAGCTCATTGAAATGTGTCACTTTAGATTTTGGGCTACTTTCTGTGACTTTCTGTTACAAATTGGTAGGAGGTTAATGGGATCTGGCAATCCTGTATAAGTGAGACTGATGTTAGTAAAACTGGTAAACAGACGTGTTAGTAGCTGATGTGTGATGGAGTATTAGAGGATATGGCAACCATGTATTTGTAAGCTGACTGATGTTAGTAAAACTGGTAAAACAGACGTGTTAGTAGCTGATGTGTGATGGAGTATTAGAGGATCTGGCAACCCTGTATTAGTGCGACTGATGTTAGTAAACAGAGGTGTTAGTAGCTGATGTGTGATGGAGTATTAGAGGATCTGGTAACCCTGTATTAGTGAGACTGATGTTAGTAAACAGAGGTGTTAGTAGCTGATGTGTGATGGTGTTTAGCTCAGGAGGACAGTAAACAGGTGCTGGACTGTACATGATCAGGTGAATGAATGCCAGCTGGCTGCTTTTACAGCGACGTGAGTAAACGAGAGAAGCCAACGCTGCCTCACCCTCTACACACATGTGTACAAGCAAAAAGACATGAAATCTGACCGTCACATTCAAGTCACATGACCACAGATCTGATATCTGATCTAGAACCTCATATGAAAGTGACTCAGATATGATGTGAAAAAATGGGATTTGACATCCACACAGCCTGAAAACATCAGATTTGAGTCACTTCAGCCTGCTAATGTGAACGTAGCCGTAGTCTCTATATGACAAAGTGATGTAGCTAAGCACCTGTTTAGTGGCAGTCAGCTTTTTCTGCAGATGTTCGATGGTCTCCTCTGCCACTCGAATCTTCCTCAGAGCATCTTCGTCAGCCAACTTCTTACTCTCCTTCCTCTCCCTCTCCTCCAGCTCCCGCACCCGCTGCCTCAACTCCTCCACCTGCAACACCAGGGCAAATACATCAGATGCACTTCTGCTGTGGGCTCACGGATATATCAATAAAAGCAAAATAGTTACATGTGGAAGAATCACAGACCTCTGCTTTAGACTTCCTTTCAGCTGCCATGAGCTGCACTTTGTCCCTCTGCTCTTTTGGAGCAGACTTGTACATGTCTAGTAGCAGCTTCATCTCCTTCTGAGACTCCTGAGCTTTCCTGATGAGGTCACATAGCAAAACACTCATTTAAACACTCTTTACAGCAGTTTTTAAACAGGATCATGGACGTACTGATATCACTGGGCATTCTTAGATATGAGAGATAGTTACAATATCAAAGTACACATTCGCTCAATTTTAGATGCACTGTAATGACCTCATTAAGCACATGAGCTTTATCTGAAGGTGACGATTAAAAAACACAGCATACTTGAGCTCCATCCTAAGCATCTTCAGTGTGTCAGAGTCTTTCCTCTTTAGCTCCTCGCTCCGCTGCCTTTCCCGCTCCCTTTCTCTCTCCCTCTCTCTCTCTGCCTCTCGTTCACGCTCCCGGGCTCGTTGTCTCTCCAGCTCTCTCCTCCTCTCCTCTTCCTCTTCTTGGTCATCATCCTCCTCTTTCTTTACATCCAGTCCCCCATCACTCACATTCTCCTCCAACATCAGCACGCTGCCAGCATCTCCACTCTGGCACTTCAACTGAAAAGCATCAGTGTTTAACACATCACTGTAGTTACAAAACATGAATCAAAGCTTTCCTTTTAACCTGTTTTCATTTACAAACATTTATTTTACGTCATGTCTTAAGATGCAGCTGAGAAGTTTTCAAAGATAATTAATAATGCTGATTCATTTCATTTCAACCTCCTTTGTGTCCATTTATATTATTTTTTAAGTTGTTACCTATAAAATTTTTTAATAATAATAAAATAAAATATAATAATAAAATATAAAAAAAATATATATAATTACTTCTGCAAACAGAAATGGGGAATATATTACTCTCATGACAAAAAAATAAGTACACCCTGCTTTGAATTCCATGGTTTTATGTATCAGGACATAATTTAAAAAGAAGTTGGTCCTTAATTGGTCTTAAAACGAGTTATTTACAACCTCAGATGAACAACAACACAAGTTACACCATGTCTTTATTCATTTAACAAAAACTAGGTCAGCATGCTAAGCAGTGTGGGAAAAATTAAGCATCCTCTTACTACTGGTGATGCTAATCAAACACCCTTAATTAACTGATAATTAGCAAAGTAGAAGTTCTGACAGTTTGCTAGTTTGGAGCATTCACGTGTGTGTTAACAATGCCAACGCGCTCGGAGGAAAGCGCAGGATTCCCAGCTCCAAATGGACCAATCAGTTGCCAGCAGACACTGTAATGTGAGAGTGATAGGGAGAGAGAGCGCCATCTACCAGCCCAGAGAGAGCACTGCCAAACTTTGCTCTGTTGGGCCCCAACTGTTGATGGCAAACAGCATGACTGGGATTCGAACTCGCGATCATCTGGTCATAGTGTCTTAGCCTGCTGAGCCACTCAGGGCTGGAGGGATGATGATTTTGGCTTTTTTTTTTTTTTTTGCAGCCACAGGACCTGGGCACTTTGCAGTCATTGATTTGACTATGAACTCCTCTTCAAAGCATTCTAGAGTCAAATGTGAGGCCATCCATCTGACAGCTAAAGCTTGGCTGACATTGGGTCATGCAACAGGACAATGATCCCAAGCACACCAGCAAACCTACAACATAATTACTGAAAAAGAAAATCAATTAAAATGCTGTGGCAGGACATTAAGAGAGCTGTGAATGAACTGAAGCAAAGTTGTTAAGACGAGAGGACAAAAATTTGTCCACAACAACATGAGAGACTGACAAAGTCACAGCAGATAAAGATGGTTCTACAAGCTACTGTTTCATAGGGTGTACTTAATGTGTCCCACAATAGATTTTGTTAAATAATGACATGGTGAAATCTGTCATGTGATTTGTTCATCTGCGTTGCATTTATCTAATTTTAAGACCTGCCAAGGACCAGATTTAAGAAATACTATGCTGTTGCATGCTGTATTGGGTATACACGGTGTTTGCTGACAATCTGTATTGAGAACTATTTCTGTTAGTCCCCAAATGTATACTTTGTTGCGTCTGTCAATCCACTATTTCTGTTCTTTCTTAAATGGCAATTTTCTGTTACTGTTGACTGGATGGTCAGTGGATAAACTTGGCTACTGTCCAGCCTTTATAACCCATGAGAGCCCAGTTTTCAGTGGGCAAGCTGAGTGTGTCTGTGGATCCGTGCAAACCAACAAACCGACTTTCCAGACTACGTCGGCTAGTTCCCTGATGTGAAGGGTCTGTTTAGGGTAAATTTCTACAATATGATGTTTATTATGTCCTTATATGTAAAACCATAGAATTCAAAATGGGTGTACTTTATTCATGACTGTATATACACATCACACTCTTTTATCAAGCCCCAGTGTTGCCAAATTTAAACACTATTATATTTTTGTTCAATGTGTGAAATCCTATTAAACAGACTAATTAGGCCCTCTGTGTAATAAAAGAGAGGGTTCTTGTTTTTTAAAGTAGTGACAATATCTACAATAAAGTCAGAAAATCATACTGTGATGTTTTTTATAATAAAAGTGTTAAAAGTTGTTCAAATGGTTACATTTTCCATCCCTAAACATATGCTGATGTGACGGTGCACTAAATTCTTAACAATTTCAGAATCAGAATATTTTGGTCTCTTGGCGCTGGGACTTTTTTCTTCATGTCAACAAAGCCTGCGTGTCTTTTCGTCATTACAGCAAAATGTGCAATTTCATCATAAAAGAAAAAGACTGGTTTCAGTTTCCACAGAAACCACGCCCCTTTTGAATGTAAATGACTTCTCAGACATCTAGGATGAATGTAAGTTCAACCTTGTTAATTTCCATCTGGGTCTCGCGCAACTTCCTCTTATATCTCTGCACATCCCCTTTGAGCTGGTGGTTATGATTCTGAAGGCTGCTAATAAGATGCCTCATTTCTCTGTTAATTGGACCTGTAGAACAAAACAGTAAAGAAGAAGAGATGGTGACCCTGATAACCAGGCAGTTGTTTCAGTATCTGATGCTTGGTAAGCACTGAACTGCTGCCAAAATAAATGAACAATAATGATGACAGGATACACCTCCCCCGCCGACTTCCTCTCCTCCACCATGGTTACAGTAAAGCAGGTCTGGCCCAGGGGAAATTCACTGGTATGAAATTTAAGCTAAAAATGCTATCGGCAACTCTGCTCCCAATGTGAAGAAACGTAATCAAAATAAATAGAAATAACAAAAATGGTGTTACCTGCTTGCTCATTGGCTGCAAGGTTCTGTTCAAACTCGATCCGCAGCATTTCATATTCCTTGCGCACTTGAGCAAGCGTGTCCTCTAACTGGATGACCTCGGTTCGTAGCTTCTTCTGAAGAGACAGTTCATCACTCTACAAAGAAAAAGACATCAATTTTTAATTCTTAAGAATAAAAGATTAAAAGCTTCCAACATTTATACAACATAAACAAATGTTACATTTTATAAAAATATGATTTCGTGTGTTTTCATACCTCCAATAATTGTTTTAACTTAGCAAAATGTTGAGAAGTCAATATTCAGTGGAATAACCCTAATTTGACATGTTCTTCACATTTACAGTGGTAACCCTACTTATGAGCATCCCTACTAACGAGTATTCCAGGTAACGAGTCGAGATCTCGGAATATTTTTGTTCCAGGTAAGGAATAAAATTCCAAGTAACGAGTAGCCTAAATTAGTTCAAGTATGCCAACCGCTAGGGGCGCGGCGGTCGTAGCATCCCCTACATGCTAGCGTAGAAGAAGAGGTCAGTCATTACCTTTGACCACTGTCCAGTGAAAGTGCTAGTGAAAGTGACACTAAGACAGCAAAAGGAGAGGATGGCCGGGGCCATGTATTGTGAGATTTTGGGGAACAACCTCCTTCCCTCAGTTAGAGCATTGAAGATGGGTCATGGCCTGGTCTTCCAACATGACAATGACCCAAAGCACACAGCCAGGATAACCAAGGAGTGGCTCCGTAAGAAGCATATCAAGGTTCTGGAGTGGCCTAGCCAGTCTCCAGACCTAAACCCTATAGAAAATCTTTGGAGGGAGCTCAAACTCCATGTTTCTCAGCGACAGCCCAGAAACCTGGCTGATCTAGAGAAGATCTGTGTGGAGGAATGGGCCACAATCCCTGCTGCAGTGTGTGCACACCTGGTGAAAAACTACAGGAAACCTTTGACCTCTGTAAAGGTTACTGTACCAAATATTAACACTGATTTTCACAGGTGTTCAAATACTTATTTGCAGCAGTAACACACAAATAAATGATTAAAAAATCATACATTGTGATTTCTAGATTGTTTCTTTTAGATTATGTCTCTCACAGTTTTGTTTTATCGCCCAGCACTAATGTTTATTATCTTCATTATTCCTCTTATTATCCATGTACCTTCATCCTGAATGTATATTTAGAAATGGGTGTAATACAAAGACATGTTTTGAGTTCATGATGTTCACCTCCATGTGTTCTATCTGACGTAGATGGGCATTCTTGGCAGTAAGCAGCAAAGCTCTGGCCTCATCCAGCTGGGTCTTCACTCCCAGAGACTCATTGTATAGCAAAGAGAACTGGGACTGAAGGCACTTGTATTCTGGAGTCTCTTTCACCACCTCCTCTGGTATGTTCCGTAGGTCCATCTTGCAAATACAGGCAAAAGTCAGCAATTCTGGATCGCAGGATATTAAGAGCGTAACAATTTCAAAACATAAAAAAGACGTGCATCTATATCATCTATACAATCGCTGACATTTTGTGAGGGTCTTTAATTTGATGTTTCTTTCCAAACAGTTCCAATCAGAGTAAAGCTTTCTCACACTGAACATGAAAAATTCACCACTGTGCTTTCAAAGACATTATTTTAAATGGACTTCCTGCCAAAGAAGAACAGCAAATACACCAGCAGTGGGCACACACAGTCAGGCGTCAAGTTAAAATGTTCTGAAGACTCTTAAAGGCACACCACACTCACAATATGAAATAACATAATGCAGCCCTAGAAGTGTGTGACTATGACCAGAGGAAAAAAGTGAGAATGACATTTTCTCCACTCACTGGACTCCAGTACCTTCAGTGTCTCGTTTTCCCGCACTGCCTCCTGTAGCTCTTGTTGCAGCTTCTCCAGCTCTGCCATGCGGCTATTGGCCAACTCCTGGTTCTGCTCTAGTTCTGCATTCAGCAACTCAAACTGAAAAAAGAATTGTTCAAATAGAGTTCTAACTAAAATAAAATTATACCTGTAAATCGGGGAGTTTTCACACCAGCACTATTTGGTCCGGTTAAAACGGACTCTGCTCCCTTGGCGTGGTTGGTTTAGTCAGGTGTGAAAACGGTAATCACACTCATGAGCCGATCAAACGAGCCGTACCGAGACCCATGAGAAGAGGTGGTCACAAACAAACTCCGGAGAGCCGGTTAGCGCTAAAACTGTACTGTTGCTGCTGTCACGCATCACTAACCCACCTCATAGAGCAGGGATACTCACTGCGCGGCTCTCGAGCCACATGCGGCTCGCCGTGCTTTATTGGTGTCTCTCGTGACCGGTTACGAAAGTACGCCAGCACAGCCAAAGTATTTTAAAAGCATGCTACAGAGACAT